>WJFA01000045.1:0-99357 GCA_009870155.1 Pseudobourletiella spinata | reverse complement strand
CTGACATCACGTTTGTTTGCGTAACGCCCACATTTCAGCTCGGTGGGGATCCGCTGAACCTTCTATATGCTTTTATAATCTTGTTATCATGCATGCAATGCATACTTTTTTGTCCCAACATTGCACACACAATGCTTAACACATACATTATTGTGGGCGGAATAGGATAGTTGACGTCAGTGGAAGCTACAGATACGCCATGACAACACGGTCCCAGACTGCTCGCACTTGCGCTATTGTCAGGTCTCAGACAAGTAATACGTCTTTTCCAGGTGGCGTAAAAGGAATTTGAGCTAATCACAAAAAATGTCTCAACCGGAGTACACCCGGCAGCCTCCAACTAAACTATTTCAATGCCCGTGGGCTGGCCGAACCCATCCGCTACATTTTTTTCATGTGGAAGTGTCGTAAAAGAAGTAATATAGAATCCTATTGGAATTAATCAGACTACGATACTAGCGAACGTTAAAGAGCCTGCGTAATACAGTTTTTTACTCCACCGAAAAACACGTTGAAATTTACATGTGTAGACTGTCGTGGTCGCGAGTCGCGACTTTTTGAACGCAGGTTGACTTCGCGGTCCCGTTCCGCTGTTGGTATTCGGAGACGAGCGGTTCAGCCAGCCACAGGCTATTTTACGATACGATTACTGGCTCGCTAGTATGATTTCGCCGGCAATACGGACGTGGAGAATGTTCAACATGGGATGAAATCGCCGATGGTGCGTAACATTTCATTGTACCTCGGGTTTTTTAAGCACATGAAAAAGAATTATTTTGCACTTCAAAGTTTGCTTGCCATTATGCGTTTTTCACATTCAACCATGTGCTTATTACGAGAAGGATCTGGAGTGGATGCAAAAGCGAAACTTTATAACTGGTGCCTTACAAAATTTCAAGGAGCGCTTTCCGCCACTTTTCTGTACAAAATATAGTATATAACCTATTTTGCAAAAAATAGCGGCCATATTGATGGACATTGTCTGGCATGGGCCTTAGTAATTTCACTCAATGTATCAAGTAATTTACTGTAGAACATTGAACACGGTCACGGAGCCAACTTGCTGGAAGACTACCCGGAGCTCCACACCCCAGTTATAACTGTCCAGACGGCACCATTGGAACAAAGGTATATATTTCTAACTGACCAGATATATTTTGATTCAAAATATCATGGAGCCGTACCTTGTAGTTAAATACAGAGCAAACAGATAGATGCGTTAAACTTTGAAATCTTGTTCTGCGTACAGAGGTAGTCTCAGCTGTTATGTTTCTCTGCGCAACTACACAAGAAATAAAATCATTTATGGATTAATCAACGTCCTCCTCGACGTGCGTAGGGACACTGCTGTAGTCCGAGGTCAATTATTTATTAAAATATGGGAAACTCTGATTTTTAACATGACCGATTCAGACAAGGTGACTAACCAAATCTTGTTCTGAAAGTGAAAGGTTGCGTTTACGTGGACTAGTTCAATGTCATGTAAATTAGTGTGACGGAGCCGTGCCGTACAAAAAGGGCTGGGAAGCCGCTCATAACAGATCATCTCGAATGAGGTGTTCAAATTTGTTCCGATATAAACAATTATCGTTAATTATTGTTCTGTTAAACAAAACTTATCTTACTGACATCATCGGTATTAGAGAATGATGATGCCCGCCGAGGGGATGTTCTGGGACAACTTGAATCAGTTGTGCATGCCCGTGATTGCCGTGTAATTACGCGTAATGCCCTGTGATACCGTAAGTCTATGTAGTAGAGATTCTAGCCTATTTTCTAAAATTGCAGTACTAAGCTCCCGATGCTCAACGCTCAACGCATGCCTAAATAGGCGGCGGGGTCGGTACTTGTGTGATGGATACCAATTTATTTTAGATGAAGATTAACAATCTACTGAAGAAGAACTAATGAGTACTTTCTAAGAGCATCCCCGTCCTTCCAAACTAATGCAATCCTTCCAGAGCTCATCCTGCTCGAAGAACTCTGGAAAATCGGTAAAGATTGTCCAGTAAATATCCAAAAGCAAACTGATGCGTTCAAAAAGAAATAGGGCTGAACAGTGACAGAAGTGATGCGTGAGCGTCATCTACCTTCCACAGAAAGTCATCTAAACGAATGACAGTAGCTGTCAGTCTCCCATTTATGATATATTAATAATTAAAGACCTATACCCAGCAAATATAAATACAGATACCGAAATCGCCTTGGGAACCTCTTAAATGTCAAATGTAAAAGAATTAATCTTGCATAGAAACCGCATGGGTGACATCGCAACCGAAGGTTGCAAGTTGCCATCTAACCAGTTGGAACTTCCAGGTGGTCGAAATCACCAGCCCTGAACTGTTATTGCCACCACCATGAAAGGTCAACCTTAAGGTACTGTGTGCAGACCAGATAAGAGACCTTTTCCGTTAGATACACACCCGTTTCACCATGTAGACCATGTCACTACTGTGGACCATTTACAATAAGCTTGTTTACTGGCGTAAACTCTTTATTCTGCCATAACTAATTGGCACATTAATTTAATCCTTGAGCCACTTGTATGGATGGCATATGTAAGGTGTTTTTGAGGGCCGAGGGAATGATGTTTCCAGCTTTTAATGAATGCTTTTTTATTACTGTACTGCTGACACAGTGACAATGTTAAAATATGACCGTAATTGATCATGCCGTTACAATACAATGCACGCAAACAAAAGACGAAATAAGACGTCAAAATACCCTACACTATTGACAGCAGAACAGCGTAGCAAAATCTTAAAAAATTGTTGTAGGTTCATTATCATTATTGCATATAAAACGTTTGCACTTACGGTACTTCACTGGACTACTGTGACAGAGCCAGAATCCTGGAATCCCAATCGAGTCGGCCCATTGATGTGGCCTCAAAACTGATTTTTGTACATTGGCGAACGTTGTTCTCGAACTGGTCGTATATCTTCGGCTACATGGTAGTTCCTCCTACACACAAATGTTCTCTTAAAACACAACTTCCACAACAAACGTTCATAGCCATCCTGTAGCTTACGCCTATTTGATTCCTTTCGCTCAAATCTCCAACAGATCGCAGCATCAAATCTGTCCGGATCCCAAATCCATATTGTAATCTAGAAAACAAAAACATTTTAATACCACATACTTGAAGCGCACGGAAGACTACAGGGGAAATTCGGTGGAGGTAAATGTCGAAGAAATTAATATGCATTACTTTTAGGCGGCATCTTCATTTGACCTTTAGAAGCTAAAAATCATGTTGTGCATTTGTGCATCTCACATTACAGTGGAAGTGTTGGTTAGGTATTAGTGTAACACACGTTCACATGTGTGTCATTCCTATGGATGTCAGAAAATATCCATTTATTCCCTTGAGAATTGCTGTTTGCATTTCATATTCTTCAGCCGCCGATAACTTGAAAAGCTAAAGCAAATCTCACACATCTTTATGCACATAAGCTTGCGTCAGTTTGAACGGTTCACTGGCGTTCAAAGCCAGTATAAAAGACACCCGTCTTGGTCTTGGGCACTGTTCAGTGCCGATTGCTTGTTCAGCCTGAGCGACTGCTGCACATTTATTTCACGTTAGTCTCCATTGAAGCCTATAGCTTTACTGTTCGTATACTTGACATATTACTACATTTCTTCTCATCTCTCTGTCTCTATCTCACTTGTCAGTCTATATCTTGTTTCCTTTCTGACTTTTAAGGTCCGCGATTCAGAATCGTCTGAATAAACACTATACCCAAGCAGTAAGGTTTGTCCTGTTCCTTATTACTATATCCCCTTGCCCTAGGGTTCTCATTATTTTATCTGAACATTTTTTGTCATCCATTTTCCATCTTCCTCCTCCATCCATACCCTGCATCCTGCTCTCGAAGCATCTATAAAATATGTTGTTGAGCACAACATATTGTGCTTACTTTGGACATTGTCCTTATGGGAGGCAGGGTGGAAGGGTGTAATACACACACAGACACACGGGGTTGAGAAACTCGCTCTCACAGTCAGAACAGTAAGCTTTATAATACAACTTCACAAAATAACATGGCCTGTCTGTGTACGGAGTGTGTACTACACATACAAAGTCACTTTACCATCCCTCACTTATGCATGCACATTCTTTTTTTTCACCCAAGGGCTGCATTCACTTCCATTTTCAGTCGTTCTTCGCTTCCCAGTGGCCAAAAGTTGACAGCATATGGGAAGAATGTGGCAGTCAGCTCGAAGGCGTTACTGTTTTTAGTCCCAGCAACGGCATCCCGAGAGAATAATAACCTTATTCCCATTTGCTACTGCATCGATAAATATACATCCCGTACATACTTGAAAATGCTGCAGTGGAGTGGGTAAATGTTCTGACCAGTGTTAGTCAGCCAAATAATTACGGGTTTGTTGAAGGGTAAGGGCAAGTGCACAGGCAAATTATTAAAGGTGGGGAAAGAATAATTTTGGGAGAAGCAAAAAAGAGCAGAATTTTATTTTTTCCCGTATAGTTTTACGGTGCCATTTCGCAGTAATGCTATGAGTGAGCGGGTTAGCAGGATTGGACTGGAAATTCTAGTATTCGGACCAACTTGGTTTGGCCGCCAAATTGAAATATGACAATCTAGCCCTGTTTTTTTGTCGCCTTCGCCTGGGAAAGGGGACAAAAGACCGGAAGTTGTGTCTCGTTGGTTTCTTTCCTACGAGATAAATTTGACCGTATTTATTTCATCAGGCGAAGAAAAAGTACTCTGTGTTGAATCTCGGATATATTTAAGGCTGGAAGGCAGTGCCGTTTTTTACAATCTGGAAACGCTGCTAGTATTATCCTCTTTATCATTTCGTAGGAGATCGTCCAGTAGTAAATGAAGACGTGCAAATGTGCTGTTTTGCTACACTTGTATGTCGTGTGTAATCTCAGTTGATGAATCTCAAGGGTCGTGAAGTGGAATGTAAAATACCATTCTTTTGGTGGTCGACGTTAAAGGGTTGTAGTAGGAAGAGGAGGATCGTTTTATATGTATAAGCAGTGTGTGGAGCCCACTTGTTGCTGTTATGTTGTAACTGTAGCTGCTTTCATGCAGATTTCCTGTTCTACATCGTGATACACAGACCGTATAGTCATGTGCCAGTAATTTTAAAGACTCAAGACGAGTTTTCTCGGATAGTAATCCGTGGCTCAAGGCATTCCATTGCGGCCTGGAATCCACCCGCAGGATGTGAAGGAAATTAGCCGGCGCTGCCTGTCAACAGAGTATCATCTAACGCTGTACAGTTTTTAAACCCGTTCATGCTTCTGCAAAGTACGGGAAATTGCGGAGGAAGATATCATTGGAGGACATCGAGAATGATCTCAGAGTCTGTCCATATTGTTTAACGTGCTAATGTGGTGCAGTATCAGTTCGAAGCCGATTACACGGTTCAAAGCACGCATTCCTTCAACCCTGGCTGTGACGAGAGACTGTTTGCTTTGAAATTCGGCAAGTAAACGAGGATTCCATTGAAATGGAAGACGAGGGCAGTGGTGTGACCGGAACCGAGCCAGTTTTGCCTGGGAAAGTTAACGAAAGTACGTCCGATTTTTTTGCGTTTCATTTTGGTCCAGTAGTAATGGGAAATTTGAATAGAAATTTTGTTTGCTTATTTTTTTCAGTTCGGCGACAGTGGGCAGTTCATGAAGATGAGGCCTTGGCTTATCGACTTCAAAATGAAGAGAGTACGCATCAAATTTAATTTTAATTTTAGTAATGGATAATGCACTACTCGCAAATTTAGATCTTATTGGAAATCTGCCGCCGTTTGAATGAATCAAGAATCAACTTTTAGCGGGCAGAAAAAATATTTTACAGCAGATTACAGCATTTCTAATTGCATTCTATGGGACTTAGTAACGCAGCATTACTGCGGAAACCGAACACGAAATGCAATCGTGAGGGAGGACACACCGAGAGCTCGGGAGGAGCAGAAACGAGAGGAGCAGCAAGCGCTTGAGGATCGTCTGCGGCACCTGCAGCTGCAGCAGCAACAGTAAATTCAAAATTATAAAATTAAAAATATTAAGCAGTGAACTGCACTGAATCAACTTATATTTTAGGGCAGAAGAAGATGCTCGTCTCGCAATGGAACTAGCCGATCGATTTGATAAGGGCTTGGAACCCGGAAGCCTCTTGAATAATGCTATTAGCCCAGCCGTTACAAGTATCCCAGTAGACAAATTTGCGAGGACAAGCGATCCCATTCCATCCTGCTCCCACGCTTCAGTCACAAGTTTTCCAAAAATCAATAATAATCTTTATGAGAAGTCCTTCGGTGGAAATAACAGGGATCCAAGCCTATCTCCAGGAAGTACTACGTCGAGTGGAAGTGAAAAGAAAACTAAATCTATTATGAAACCGGCTGGATCTTACCGTGACAAGGAAGAGAATCAGGATTGGGCCGGAGCTGGTGCTTGCGGGTATTCTGGGTCATCGCCTCCTCTTCCGGGTACCAGTTTGGGGAGGAGTTATGATGATAAGTACCCTAATGTGCCATACGTGTTGGGCGATGAAGAGCAAAGAATTTTACAGGAAAAGTTGGATGAGGTAGTGTGATTTCCATTTCTTTTTCATTTTAAAGTATTTTTACGTTTCACCCTTTTAAGTTCTCAAGGCAAAAGAAATTCAACTAGTGCATCATCTCTGCTCCCTAAACCGTGTGATACTCTAGTGCATGTTAAATTCAGCATGACTAGATATTCACTCGGTCAAGGTGGCGAGAAATTCCTCGGATGCCTCCAGAATTCTCCAGCGTGGGTCTTTCTACATGACTTAGTTTCGTATCAGTTGCCATGATTTGCGTTCAAGTAGTACAATAATAATTAAACTTTTGTATTTCTTAAAAGGAACTAGCTATGAAGCTTCAAGAGGAGCTGGAGCAGGCGGAAATTGATAAACGAATTGCTGTGGAAGCCCAAGACCATGAGTTAGCAAAAATGATTCATCAGAAGGTTGTTCAGAGTACTGTTTTTAATAATTTACATAATTAGTTAGTTAATTAGTGTTTTTATAATTGTAGGAGAAGGAGAGATTACGAAGAGCTAAAGAAAAGGCAAAACAAAAGGCAGCAGCACTCGCTGCTGCTAATGCTGCGGCCGCCGGTAGTTCGCCTTTATCACCGGGCTCCCCTGTCCACGAAGGCCACTATGACCACTCAGAATATGAAACAACTCGAACTCCATCAAGATCCTCATCTGGGACCACAAGCGGGGATGCGAAATCCCCATCTTGGAGTGATAAGCCTCCGTTTGGCCACCCTCCGAAAATACCTGAGAAAAATCGAGTTGATCGCGATGATCCCTTTAGTTTCCGAGCGGCACCAAGAGCCCTTCCTCCCCAGCCGCCTTTGATCCCCACGGAAATTCGTCGTTTTCATCCAGCTCCAATGCAGCCATCACTGTATATCCCTCCAGACGAACCTGTTCCCCCTTATATGCCTTTGCAAGGCCTACAGAATCTCCAGAAGAAAAGGAACAAATAATAGAAACTGCAATACTCATATTCAGCGGTTTACTCAAATAATGCAGCAGGCATTTTTAAAACGGAACGGAAGCTGTGTATTATGATTTTACTCGTACTCGGATTAGAGATCGTCAGTATTTTACTTATTTTGACTCTGTATTATAGATCGCATACCAAATGTATGAATGAATATCGGTATTTGATTACCTCTCAAATGTTTTTATTTTTATGAAGAGTGTCAGTGCGTCATAGCCGTTGTAGTCGTCAATAAAAACTATTAGTTATTTAACCTTCAACGGGTAAAACTTCCGTAGTGTCACATGTGCAAATTCTCAGCGCCTTTGAATAGGTAGTTAACTTTTACAGACATTTATTGATTGCTGGAAGGCATACTTCTAGTATCTGATTCGGAAATCTCATCCTCAACTTTTGCATCTGCTATTGTAGTGAAAAACAAAGACATATAAGTCAACGTTTCCTAGCATACCTTCGCGGTGACAGTAACCAAACCTACTGAAACGTTTCCCGAGGTCGCAGTAAATTACCGCCTTAGGTACCATCTGTCATTCGCGCAGCCCCTGTAATATTTCATTGTTATAAATTAATTATACATAAAAATTATAAATTTTTTTCATGACATCTAAAAGAAAATTTAAAAAACATCCTTTTTGGATCTCTGTGGTGAAACTCGATGGTTGTTTAATGGTCCCGCAGATATGGCGGGATTCACATGAGTTTGAAACGAAACAGCATGCGATGCAATTTTTGCAAGTAATCTTTCTTCTTTCGTCAGACCTGTTTCGAAAATTGAATGGCGGAACAACAGTAGAGTACACGTCGTGTTTTCTGAACTTGACATCGTAAATTTAACTTCTTAATCGTTCCGCTATATTGTGCGGAAACTGAAACTGTTGTCTGTTCAAGGGTTGCGGGATAACTTCCCAATTCATTCAGTCGTGCGGTAATATTTGAATAGTTACAGTAAAATATTTAAGTTTTCTTTCCATTGTCTCCTCGCAGCACCAGTATTGGTTCCAAAGTCAATGTACATTGAACAAAATTAATTTTTTGGAATTAATGTGACTATTATTGTAAATACATTGGGGTACTAGACTTTATAATCACTGTCTACAACTAGTACGGCAACCGGCGAGGGCGACTAAAAAACACGTGCCTTTATATCAAACACAATCTTTCTTGGTCATTTTTGATTTTCAAAATGTGGAAAGTTATATGCTCTTCAGGAATGTCAGCACGTCATTATTGCTGGCGTTTGAGACAAAATTATTCCTTTCCATTAACATCGATTTAAACAACGCCCTTCCAGCCCTAGCTTGTTTCTGAGTCATTGAATCCTGTTCTTTCGTTTGAAGAGATGGAGAATATAGATCGTTCCATTAAGTCTTTGAAGAATCAGATCTGCTTACTGCATCCAAGGGATCATGTTGAAGCCCTTGCCAAAATTCATGGGCTAATGGAAAAGCTACATAAGGTATTCTCTTTAGACTGGAAGACTTTTTTAAAAAGTTATTTAAAAAATAGTGAAGGGAGGATCTAGTTTTGCGCAGTTTAACAATGGCTTAATTATTTTTTAAATTTTCAGGAACATTTGAGAGCCTGTGAAGAAAAACAGTGGCGAAATCCCCTGACTCTGCCAGAGGTAGTTTCTCCAGTTTCCATGTTTCGTATTTATTGACAATTTTTTTCGGGAGCGTTATTAAACCTGCAATTTGAAGCAATCTCTATATGTTTGAATTGCATATGTCATCTTTTTACAGGTTCTAAAATGTGTCATGGAACACCTGCGAGTTTTGGATCTTCTAAACTGTCGCCTCGTATCTCGTGACTGGTCAAAAGAGGCCACGAAAATTTTGCGTCAAAGAGCAGCCACAGTTGCACTCCAAGAAGATATTAATGATGATATTGGTTTTGGACAACACACTCCCATGGAATTCCTCAATACGTTCGAAGGGAAGGAAAATTTACCTTTTGACCAGCTCAATCTGGATTCATCGATTCTCATGCCGAGAATCTCCTTACTCAGCGGCATGCTGGATCTCAGCCTGGACGAGCCAAACGTAAATCCAGAGGAAAAAGTTGAACCACTGGTTCTGGAAATTGCCAGTTCCTTCGGCACACAATTTCGAAGTCTTAACTTTATGTTGGAAGAAGCTTTATTTACTCCCGGTGTACTCGATTGTCTTTTGCGAAAATTCCCAGCTATAGAATCCCTCAAGCTACCTTTCACGGTCTACGCGGCTGGAGACATGGTTTCGGAGAATACTCTGTCTAATCTCAAGAGTCTGACTATTGTCAATGGGATGTGTGCTGCTGAATTCATGTGGTCCATGCTCCGGTCAGCAGTGAACCTGAAGAATCTCAAGTTTATTGTTCCACAAACTTTCTCAAACAGCGTCTTCAGCCAGCTTCCTCTCCATCATTTCTTATGCATTCCAGCACTACCAAAAAGGAAGAACATCCTTTGTCATCTCAAAAACCTCCACATTTGTACGAATTTGTATGAACAGAAAAACCTGAATTTATTCTTTCAACTTGCATCCATGGACCTTCAATTGGAAGAATTTGTAGTTGAATCTGACTTGGGTGAATTCACCAGCCCTGACATTCAAAGTTTTCTACTATCCATTTCATCAACTTTGACCCGACTCAGCATATCCTTTGAAGATTTTGGAGGAGGTAGTGTCGCCCCACTAAATATCAAGTTCTTCAAAGCAAGCTTTCAAGTCAGTCAGCTCCAATGGATCTCAAATTATAAAAACTTGGAAATACTGGAGGTCTACGGATCCGAAATTCGCCATGAAATAGAACCATTTTCTCATCCCAGTGTGAAGCGATTAAAACTCGAGTCATTTCCCAAAGAAAAACCTCAAGTTTTCCTATCCGTCATCAACTGTTTCCCCCACCTCATCAGCCTTGAAATACCTGCCTCTCGAATTTACATTAAGACTGTGTTACGTCAGATCCCAAATCTGGAGGAACTCAGTCTCATCTGGGGTGCTGATCCATGCCCTTCCCCGTCTGCAAGCGGGAGTTGCTCCCTCTGCGATGAGTCCATGGAGGAAATTTTCAGCGGTTTGCCGCAAAAAGTCTGCCGCGAATTTAATATTGTCAACCCCTTGGTCGTGTGGGAAGACAGTTATGGTGGTATTTTGGAGGCCCTTCGGAGTGAAACCTGGATCGGTAACCTAAAAAGTCTGTGACATTTTACTCCCAACCTAGAATCCTCAGCTGTTAGTCCTTAAATTTTAATTATTACTATTCTGATTTCTTTTTTCCAGACCTGCGCAAGCTCAGTCTAGATAAGTTCAAAGGGTTGACCCCCGCTATGGTAATATTGGGAATCTCCAATTGTACTTCGCTCAATGTTTTATCTGCGGAATCCAGTGATGTGAGTTGAAAGTTGAAAGTGTAATGTAATTAACAATATCAGTTTACACTGACTTTTCCATTCACAATGTATTGTGTGTTTCAGCTCACCGACGTCGGACTGACGGCCTTAGCAGACGCGCTCAACCTCATTCACGTGAATGTGAGGAACTGCGAAGGCGTATGCGAGTCCGCACTGTCTTACTTTCGTGAAAAGCAGCCTTACTGCCACTTGGAAATCTGAACTTACTAACTGGCAAACTATGAACTGAATTAATATCTTGTAAGACTGCAATCGGGTCTAAACTTATTTTCAGATCATGCCTTGACTAAATCCAACAAAATCCCTTACAAATTTTCTAATTTTTCAAATTTTTGGGGTTTTGTTAGCTTGATCTTTCATTCAGAAGATCTATCGTAGCTCCTTTCTATTGCATACATACACTACACAATGTATCCAAAGCAAGTGGAGAGAAATCCGTAAAGTCTGAATAAACCTGTTGTTATTATCGTTCACAAATAACATGGAAATAAAGACAGGCTGATTTATAAATCAACTGTATTTTCTTTTATTGGTAGAACGTGGTCTGTTCCAGTACCGTGTGTATATATGTTTATATATAATATTTTTATATTATAGGATCCACGTGCACACTTGACATATATTACTACATGCACGAGATGCACGGAAATCTGGAGTAGTTGATGTTTTTGTTGTTGTTATCATGATCATCCTCTTCATTATCATCATATTATCATTTAGTGTTAAATCTTATATGTACAATGTTATCATTAGTAGTTGCATATAATCTTGCATTCACGTTTAAATATATATATTTAGATATATATTTATGCTGCAGTAGAAGTATAGTCATAATAATAATAATAATGATAGTAATAATATTCCTCAGTTATAATTATCTCCTCATACAATTAAATATCATTATCATTATTACTATATACTACATATATATATGTACATATACGATCATTATGCCATTAATTTTCCTCTTGCAAAATGTATTATATTTTTATATCATGCTTTTATTCCACGCCAAAAGCCTCCTCTTGCTCATCCCGTATCTCTCGTCTCAACAATGCAACGAACCTCATCCCTCTCTGTCCATCTTTCTGTCTGACCCGCGAAAACATCCACAAAAAAGTTCACTTGTCACACTATTTTATATACTGTCACTCCACTCCACATCTCGAGTCTTTCAATCTGATGCTCTTTTGTTTGGAATAGTTACAAGTTCCCTAAATATATTAATAATATTTAAATTTACTTTTTTTCTTACGCATCCTACATACATAGTGATGGTTCTTAACGGCGGCGGCCAACAGTTCCTACAGCGGGTCTTCTTCCTCTGCACAATTATTATTATTATTAAGTATATATAGTTTTAACATGAGTTGAGAAAGCGAAACGAGGTTATTATTATTATTACTCCGAAAAAGGATGACTGACTGACGGCTATAACGGCGACATATAATAATATAACTAGCAGTACAACAACGACAACAATAGTAACAACAAAAATAAATGGAAATAAATTATTTGATCCGTCCTTTCATCAACTTTTTTTCCCTGGTGGTGAACACAAGCTTAAGATTTGCAGGAGGAGGAGGAGGAGGAGGAGGAGGTGGAGTTGGTATTGTTGTTTCAAAACTGGCGGTTTTCGATCGAGACGTTTGTGAATGGCAGGGAACGTCGGACATGTATTAGTTGGTCGTTTAGACGCACTGACAAAAATCTTGTACGAGTTTTCCTCGGCGACACACATTTTCCATTCGTCTTCAATAGCGGCGGACAGCAATAATTATTGTAAGTGGAGCGGGGAACATACTTTTTTTTGTTAGTCTACACACACATCATGTGTCCGCACTAACTGTCACTACTATCCCGTACGTATGCATATATATCTGTCGTCGGTGAGCAGAAAAAATATTACTGTTTTCTTTTTTTTTCCTGTACAGCTACAGCAGTCCATGAGTATGAATGGAGTGGCGAGCAGATGAGGCTTCGGTGACATTTGTTACGTCATAATTACAATAATAATAATAATAATATGATAATAATAACATTCTCGCCCACACAATTATCTCTAAATATGACAAGTTACTGTGAGCAAGACTACTACTAGTATAATAATAATAATTATAGTGGAAAATCTTAACGGTAGAAAAATTATATTCACAGGTTGCGCAAGATTCTACTTTTGTGAGATAATAATATAGATGATGTATACATAGATTTATATATAGTAGTAAAGCCAAAAAAACATTTCAAGCTTTCTCAGGAGGGTCGTCCATTATCAACACATCGCCGTAATCTTCTGCAAGAGGAGGAGGAGTAACAATACGGAGCTAAAGAAAAAAATGCTGGCGGTCAGGCAGGTGATTGTGATGGGAAAACAAAGATGGTTTTCCGTCTTGTTCCACAATTGTAATAGATGTTCCCCCCAAAGCCTAGTTTCTGTTGGGCGTTTGGTGTTGTTTACACGTAGACCTTGGCTAGACCGTCTGCTCCCGCGGATGCGATAAAGGGTTTAGATGGATGGAAAGCCACGTCATGGATGGCCTCGTCAAACTTTTTCCGATGAGCCGTCATCTCTTGCAAGCACTGCTTCGACTCCACATTCCAAACGCGAACGCTGCAGTCATGGCCTAAAAATAAAAAAACAGTTTGAGAACACAAATTTCTCGACAAAAAAAATGGAAGGATTTTGGTGACCCTTACTTCCGGATAGAAGGTACAGCCCGTGGGGGTCGAGAGCCAGAGAGGTGACGGCATCTAGATGAGCCACCATGGCGTGAACCATTTTCCCGGTAGTGTTATCCCAGAAGCGAATATGTCGGTCCTCATGAGCGGTGATGGTGAGGGCGAGTGTGGGGTGGCAGACGACTCGGTTTACCCCACCAGCCCCATCCGTTTCAAACTTTATTAGCGGTTTCTTCGTCTCCAAATCATAAATAACAGTCTGCGTGTCGTACGCTACTACCATGTGAGTCGGATCGTCTCGAACGAAATCAATAGCCGTGGGAATCCCGTCTGTGTAAAAATATAAGGAAATGAGTATGAGGACAAGACGGCAAAAGTTGTGAGCGAGTTGTAGAGTGGAAACTTGTAGAGACTCACCCTGACTTGTGTTATAAGACTCTAGTAGGGGAGATTTGGATGCGGGATCCCAAAGTTTGACTGTGCCGTCGGCAGAAGACGAAAGTAGCTGCGTCTTATGACTGTGGAGACTCAGATTCCACACGGCGTCCGAGTGGTCGCGAAGTGTTCGGTTTAGAATACCAGGGTCTAAAAAAGCCCGGCACAAGTACACAACATTAATAGCCATCATACAAGTCAGGCCATGAATGGTGGTTTTTGCCATGACAAAAATGTTTGCATAAAATAACATTTCCACACCTACCAAATGAATCGTAGGGATCGATGTTTGAATTGGGAAGGGTCCAAACTTTAATCGTCCCATCTAAACTTCCCGAATAGACCTGCTCTCCGCTGGCACTCATGGCCAGACAGAGAACGGGACCCGTGTGTGAACGGAAGGTGTACAATGGTTCCACGTCCAAGGACGCATTCCTGATGAAGTACAATAAAATTCATATGTGATTTGAATCACAATGCGGCCACGTGGTGAGTCAATGAATTTTATATTCTCACTTTTTCGCAGAAACTGTTTTCTGAAGATTCCACAGCTTCAGAGTATGATCTTCAGAGGCAGTGACCAGACAGGGTTCCACTGGGTGAAATGCAAGGGCTCGCACACTGTCAAAGTGACTACGTAACGTATACTTTGCCATCCATGTCTTCCGAAATGCTTCTTTGTCAAGGGTTACCTACAGAAAGGTGAGGTATGCGGGAAATACGTGGGTTAAAAGACTCCATTTGAAGTGCGGCGGGGGAGATGGAAAAGTCAATTTCCCTTACATCCATATTAACATCCGCATCATTATTCACTGTTAATTGAGCCAGTTCTCCTAAATTCACGTCATCGGCACGACCAGCCGTGTAACTCCATTCTTCGGATTTGTCAACTGCAGCAGCCTCCTCCGCTCCGAGAAAGCTGAATTCGTTCAGAACTTCTTCCGTTTCCGCATCCACCTCATCTGCTGCCACGCCCTGCATAAAATCATTTCCCTTTAAAATGTGACATGTTGTAATTGTACACTACACATACTTTGCATAGGATATTTAAAAATGACGGCGTGAATTAAGTTGGACAATGAGCAAGAAAACAGTGTCGAGTCTGTAAAGACAGCAGAAATACCAGAATCCCATCCTAATGTAACCAACCACACCTATTCGAAGCCAACTCAATGTGTACTACCATAAATGAAGAGAGGGATGAATCATACGAACTAAAAGAAATAAAAAACAGCGACACGAACATCTTGGCTTACGCGCACTTTTCGTCTAGGTTGTTTTAGTTCATCTTCCACATCCTCCGCATCATCTGGCATGTCATCGTCATCATCTACGTCCATCCCTCCGGATAAAAAGTCAAAGTTGGCCATGACCGCATTCTCCGCTTCGATCATCATCGCCTCGGCGAGTGACTGGATAAATCATAAAATCAACAACCTTGAGATGCAAAGCACGATTGCATTAAAAAAACTGAGGACACTTCAACACTTGGCATTACGATATTCAGGTAAAAATTGGAGCAAGCCCAAAAGAATTCACAGGAATAAGTACAACTGATAAAACTCATAGAAACCACTCCTTTTGGACAGGAACGTGACAGGAATATAACTCACTTTCTTAGCTGGTGGGGCGGATCTTCGCGGCGGTTCGGCAGCCTGGCGTTTTTCATTAGGCGTGGCCCCATTCTCTTGATGCTGCTGATTCTCAGCGGATTCGAGGCCGAGAAGTGACCGCACTCGATTTGAACGAACATCAATGATGGTATCGGTGTATCCGATCTCCTGTAGATACTGCCGTAATAACTGCCGTCCTTGACGCCATGAAATCTGCGACGTAATAGCCTCTTCACTCCCACTAGCACTTTGAAGCTCCGAAGGATCCGGTTCCAAATCGGGCGGTTTCCCTAGATCACCCGCTGGATCAGTCCCATACTTTAACTTGTGGTATTTAGCTCTGTTCAAAGAGAACAAGCCGAAAATTATTTAGTTTACCTCGTCCACAGAGACCTTGATGAATGAAAGTATGAAAACATTATTCAATAAATCAGTCTAACCTTTCTTGCTTGAGTGCATACTCCAACATTTTGATGCGTCGAACCAAGTCATTCTTTAAATTATCCTGACCCTTCCGCTCACCCTGGAGGAATGCAATCCTGGCTTGGAGTTCCGCCCTTTCCAGCTCCCAACTCGCTCGCTCCATCTCAAACCTAGCCCACTCATGCTGGATAAAGTGTAGAATGCCCGGGATGGAATACCTGGGCTTATTTTGATCTCCTTCCTTTGTTCCGCTAATCATGTTTCCACCTTGACCACTGTCGTCATTGCCACCACCTGAACCCGGATATCTCATCCCCTCCGCCGTCCGATCGTATCGCTCCGACTCACCAATGATTGACCAAACTATTCCAGTTTATAGTTAATCACTTGGAAAATCCAGTCAGTCTGCAAAGACAATAATGAGACAAAAAGAGAAATTAAATCCAACCCCTCAGAAAATCTCTGGGTCAATCAGGGTCAAACAACTCTTGAAATATCCACCTCGTTCATTCATATGGTTCACACTTTCACACAGATCACTTACCGAAGATTTCCTAAGGTACTTCTGTCCTTATTAATTTCAAAACGGTATCTAAATCTCAATATATTATAATATAACCGAGAAAAATACGCCCGGACGTCTTAAGAAGTTGCAAGAGGTAAAGTATACGAAATCCACCACCCGGAACCCCCAAAAACCCGGGAGATGAGAAGGCGTACAACTCCCAAACCTTCCGGCCACTTCCTCCAACTCAAAACCTCCCACCTCCGACCTTGATCACAACCACATCAAAATAGGTGACCACAAGATTTGTACATTAATATTACAGATTGCATTCTGCACACAAAAATATTTCTCAAATCTTCTTCTCGTCTCTCTCTCTCTCTCTCACTCAGAGCGAGAAACAGTCAGTCAAACTCCCAGAGTACTTTACCCTTTCGCACCATATTGCAACTCAGCGAGCAGTCGTCATCCAGTCTATCCCGACAATTGGGATATAAACCTGGCTAAATAAACTTTTACTTCCATTTTTTCGTAATAAAGCTTGTTAGTCCATCTAAAAAAATGCATTCTTTTTGAAAATTTTGGTATCTACAATTTTCATAGCCAAACTGCTGGCAATGGATGTAGTCTGCTCCTGTATATATATATATATGATCATTCACTCAGTTTCAGTAGAAATAATAAGCTCATTTGCACGGTGACGTCTGAGCCAATGAGTATGCGCAGATCCATCCGTCAAATTCTTCCTTTCTCCAAGGCGGGTAAAGGAAAATTCGGGTTGGTCGCATCCACCCGTGCAATGTGGTGGGCGGAGGTTTTATCTGGCATTAACTGCATGTGTCCATGTGTATTAAGTATGTTTTTGACATTTTGACACTTGCGTGCGTGTAATTTACCTGAAATTAATGTCGGTACCGCATCCGTTATGATTTAATCTTTTAGTAAATGGTAATTGATCTAGTCGGTCATATGAATTGATCTTGTATGGCAATGTCTATACAGTGTCTTTCGGCAAAAGTGTACCTTGTGTATTTCATGACTCATCGTCAGAAATTAAATTCGGAGAACCATATGTTCTCTAATTAATCTTTCAAGAGTATATATTCCTGTCAGGAGTAAAGCTCCTTTAAATGGTGCATTTTCAATGCTTCATTTTTTTAAAAATCCATTAAAATCATTCCGATTCTGTGTCACAACTATTTTTTAACCAGAGAATTGGAGAAAAAAATTGGTTCGAAACGTATAGTCATAGTTAAAGCAATATATGTTCCTTGATACCTACATAGAAACGTGCTAGTATAATAGGACAGTACTAACACAGTCTAGAAAAATTCCCATGTAGATGCATACAGCTGGATGGTCACGATAGTGTGCAATTGTGTACAACTGCCGTTCTATACCGTTGTGACAATTATAGGATTCAGTCAGACCGAGTCGGGCTCATAGACAATGTATAGCATTTCCATGTTGCACAATGTCGCCGGTATTTGCAGTTGAGCAACTGATCACATCCTATTCTGGCTTCAGAAGCCGGAGAAAGCCAAATCTCATACCTAACTCGAGAAACTATTAATGCAATATATACGAGCTCAGGCCGCTCCTAATTTTTTATTGTACGTGTAGATGTAGATCACCATGCTTTCATAATCTCCCGTTTTCCGCCTCACTCCTCAGTCGGTGTGGAGATGGAGAGTATAGTATAGCATAAAGGTCCATATCAATAATACAGGTATTCATTCCTTCATTAGTATCAGTCATCGCCATCACTTACGAGCTAAATTTTTGGTGCATGTGAGCATCCCATATATTCCATCATGATTTTCTTTCGGAACGCATTGCACACGGCTAGCCGGAGGATCTCTCCATTGCCAACTGGCGGAAGAAGGGCACGGTGCAAAGAGGAAAATGTTAAAGATGGAAGAGAATATGAAAATTTGATAGCTACAGGCAACATGTCCTTTGTATAATCTTGTCATGAAGTGTATCATCATTATTACGATGCTGTAAAGCTCGAACGAGTTTTTGGAGGAAAGCATACCGCTCACATAGTTCCGTGCACAGAACCTACTGACACCGCCTGTCATGTTTCCACCCTCGCAGTCCAGTGTGGATCGATCAGGATTCGGAGACAACGTCTATCTCGTCCTCCTGTATAGAAAACTTACGGCCTCCTGTACCAGCCCTAGATTTGAAGAACACACACTAGAACCAAGTTCTCCCAGTTCCTTTGAGGCACAGCTCCCGTTCTGACCACGCATATAAACCCCCTGTGAGCAGGTTTCTTTGGTGGGGTCCTCCACTTCCTTCCCAGGTTATTTCCCACTGTTTTGTTTACGTTGTTGAGTTGAACTCCGTGAGTACCTATTAAATCATTCAATAAGTTTCTCCAACTTGACCCCCAGCTTGCGTCTATATCACTGGGTAAGCTAACAGTAGCCAGTAGCAGCTGCTTTAGATTCAATAGCACTTCGAGAATAGGAGGGGCGGACACTTCGGAGGGCAACAGCTGCTCCAAAAGTGAAAGCTTTTGGTGCTTTTCGGGGGAAGTGAAGAAGTATTATTGGTTAAACTGGAAAGCACTTGAGAGTGAAAAACTTTCTCCAATATTTTCACCGACCGAAACCCTAGCTTTCACTTCAGTGCGACACAGAATCGGGAAAGAATTCTTAGGGCTGAGTCGCCGAGGCGTGCAACCCATATTAAATGACGCGTGACTGGATCCTGTCTGGCTGGTTGGAAGTGGAGCCTGTTAGCATTTAGCCTTTAGCCGCCCCGCCTCAAAAGAATATCAAATGTGAAGCGTAGGAAAAGCAAGGCGAAGTGAACTGGAACGTATACAGTGTGTTTGAACCGAAAGGTCGCGCATATGAAAGTAATAATGGAGCCAATTTTCTGGGGAAAGCAATTGATTTCTCTAGTCGTACAAGAAAGATACACATACGACTGTTTTTATATTGGTTTACCATAATATTCAAAGTACTCAGCACTCATAGCGCAACACCGAAATATTCAAGCTCTCAGGAAGATCCATCTATTCTCCTTTTTTTCAGTCCTCCCGACTTGCCCGCCTAAATGACCGGGAACGGCTAGATCATGCTGATAACACTGTGCTACTCGGTGTTAACCTGGATCCAGTCCCGCCAGCGCCATGAGATCAGTACGTGGGTGGAGGACTGCTGTGTCAAGGAAAAGGCCAGCCTTGTATACTTGAGGGATGACCTGCTCACGGGCTGCAGCAGTCGTAACTGTAGCAGCGCCGGCCGGAGTCGGAGCTGCAGTAGGGAACGGGACAATTCGGCGGGTGTGAGTAGGAGTGAAAGCTCACATAGCAACTTTTCCACTCCGCGGAAGGAACTGACGGGTCGTGAAGGGTTGTCCAAGATATTTTATGGGAGTTCGAACAGCTTAAGACAAACTACGGACCTCTGCTACAATTCTGGGAGTCTAAAATGGCAGCGGCTTTTGTGGGAGGAGGACAAGAGCAAGGTCATTGCGCTGTATCCGCTTGTAAGTTAGATTATGAGATTCAAGAATAATCAGAGTAATTTTGCATCCGATTCGGCTGGATCTCTTTATGACAATTGGAGAAGTGATGATTTTGACTTTTGAACCTGAATTCTAGCAAATCGTGGACTTAAGGGACTGGACCGCCTTCATTGGAACACATATTCTTGACTTGTACAAGGACTTTGAGCCCGAAAATCCGGAGGAAGTTAGAAAATTTTACATTCTGCTCGAAGCAGAGCCAGGAGTTGTCCAACGGGAGTTATACCGGAAGGTAATATAGATCCTAATCATTGTAAGCCGTAACATAAGCATGACCAAAAAAGTTCTACTGTCACGCGAAAAAATTAAAGGCGCCATTTTATTTCTACCGAAGAGTTTTTAAAATTTGGTCACTATTTGCCACAGGCCTGATGGCCGTTAGAATTATATAAAGGCTTAGAATAGTTATTCGTAATTATATTTTATTCATACTGTAATTTTATCCTCCATAATCCTATCGAGCCAAATCACAGAGGCTAACCAAGGAAAGTTATTTAGCGCGCGAAATTTAAAGTTTTTATTGAGGGGGACGATGAAAAAAAGGGCAACATCATTGCGTGCATTAAACCGCTGTCGGCGTAGGTTCCCACGACATATCCTCCTTCAGCGTGAAATTTACGCAGAATGATGAACACAATCGCAACATCATCAAGTGGCCTTCGGCTAAGTCAGTGGTGGATAGTGGATCGTTTGTTGGTGTATCTGTTGCAATCGCCAGGGCTCGGGCTTGTCCCACGTGCTGTGAAGCATGTTGCATGGGGAGCTAAAAATTGGTAAAGCCATAGTCGTTTTTTGGTGGTGGAGGAAGGTTTCTGACCGGCTGGTGGGGATTGATTGTAGTTTTGCCATTTCGGAAAAATCACTGCCTGGAAATGCGGTGTGGAGCTCGCTCTCATTCTTCTCTCTGACATCAATCAATTGGTCGACTTGATGCACATATTCCGCTTGGGACCTATCATCCTTGAGGGTGGTTGGAGAGTCTTTAGGCTGACAAGTGAGTTGAACCAAACTAGCGGTTTTTGGGGAACCGGTTTGCATTGCTACGAGTAAGACGAGGCAAGTATACTAAAATAACAGTAATAATTGTTTGTATGCAGCTGTCGTCTGTGAGGGAACAATAGGAACACTGATCTCTCGGCCCGAAGTCCTGTCTGATAGTAATACCACTCTAGCACCGGGTGATCTTCAACGACTTTCAGCAGGTATATTACGGTGTCTATGAAGGGCGGGGATGATGATAAATATTCCAACTTCAAAATAATCGTATTTTTTCTTACGCTGTTATTATAGGTGTGTTCGAAAATCGGGAAACGCCGAGCAGTACACCAAAGGCTTCACTATCGAAGGACACATCGAAGCACGACATTGCCACGATCCAGGAGTGTTCTCCGGAAGAGCCCGAGGATGACATCCTGAAGAAACTTCCAAACTGGTACGAACGGTCACCCAAGAAGAAATCTATCGCTACTCTCTCCAGTGCGGAGGTAAAACTTGTGTGGGAAAACCCATGAGGGGAATTGAACTCGTGTTTTGTATCACTCCTATTTTGGTGAACAGAGGCAGTCTTTAGGAAGGAAGCGTGTAGGTAGTTTTTGCTCTGGGACGACGCTGAATAGCAGCAAGTCCTCCAGCTTGGCCTCCCTCCTCCTCTGTTCAAAGTCCATGTCAGTTGATGACGACGACCGGACGAGTCGTGTCAACCCGCTATCTCCCACCTCATCAACCGTCTCGAGCACGCCGACGATCAAGGCGAAAACCAAGTCAAGACAATCATTTGAGAATCTGGTGGGAAGTCCGCCGTTGACTCAGGAAAGTAGCAGCCTAGTTCAGAGCCCTCAGGGGGAAAGTTTACCTTCCATCCCGGACGGAGTGCTCCCGATCAAGTCTCTCTCGGCCTTTTCATCTCCTAAAAAAAGTCTAAGCGCTAGTTATACACCCACTGCCATGATTAAACGAACGCCGAAGAGATTGGGCAAGCCGCCCAACATCCTTGTCCTTTGCGAGGAATCCAAGAAGAGAGGGGAAATTGCTGGCATTCTCAAAGCTATCCTTGCCACTGACCGGTAAAAAATAACACAAAGAACAAATCCCCGTTGAAACCTTAGTCGGTTACAAAAATAAGTCTTGTTTTTCTTTTTGCTCTTATTTTTCCCTGTAGATATGCCATTTACGATATTCGATGGGATCAGCTGGCTGTGGGTGGATGGTCTGACCAGACTGCTTTGCTCGTCTTGTGTGGCAAAATCCCGGATGAGTCCCATGTTCCAGTTCTGCTCCAGTTCCTCGGGGATGGAGGGCGGTTATTTGCCTGGAATTGCGACACCACTCCTTTCGGTCCAGAGGCAGCCGTCGAGAGTTCCACTGCTGTGGACGATAGGTCGATTATTGGAGGGAAACGAGAGGCGAGGAAGTGCGTCGTTAGCTACGGAACTTCCCAGACCAGTTCAGTGTACGTTTCGGCAGTACTCTGGACTCCTAGTAAGGATGGAACTAGTCTGCCCGAGAAATTTCCACGGATTTTGGAGACGAGCGACTCGGAAGGATACTCACGGCCGCTAACTGCATCTGTATTTGCGAAAATCACCGGCTCCAATGAGCCCGCTATAATGGTGCTGGACGGGGGCTCGCTGGGAGGCAAAGCTGTTCTGTCTCGGGTAAGAGCGAATTGGGATATAAAGTATTGTGTAGTGTTGTTGTTGTGGAAGATGAATTTTCATAACTGTTTTCCCTGTGATAGGTTTACTTTGAAGACGCCAAGAACGAAGAGAGTTCCCTTGCTTTGCTATCTGTTTTGCTGAGTCAGAATCTGGGCATTGACTGCACAAGGATCAAGGCTCCTGAGTATACTTCAGGCTATTTGCTTGGCGATCATTTGGTAATTTTTATAACTCCCTGACATTTCAAAGTCATCGCTTTCTAATTTCTGTTCCATCTAATAAATTATGATAAATAATCAATGAACCATTTAAAAATAATTTTCGAAATTTTCTTTCAGAAAATCAAGGAGTTTTTAGGTTCCATCCCTTCAGTAATTCAACAATCAATGCTCACAGTTGAGTTCATTCCAATCGGCGCCCAAGGCTCAAAGCCCAGCCATGAGCGTTTTCCTGTGAAAACACTGGAATGCCCACAAAATTTCTCCACGTTGGATTATTTCAATGTAGGGTCCATAATGATTCATCAAACAAAGCAATCTACGTGATATCATGGTTGATACCTTTTGAACCGCAGAATCTGGAAACGAAGGAACTTGGCCGGCTAGTAATTTACACAGATGTGATCACATCCGTTTTGAATGTATTCGCCGGCCACACATTGAGGCATGGGCTCACTGTTATTGCGGGAAGGCAAACGGCTGGAAAGGGTAAGTGGCCTACACCGTGATTTCATGTAAGGCAATCAGTCAGTGTACAATTGAATGATATCCAATGCATTTTCAGGACGAGGAAAAAACGTGTGGCTTAGCCCAGCAGGAGCCGCTTGTTTCGCTGTTCAGATAAATCTACCAATGAGTTCCCAGCTGGGACGGAGACTACCATTGATCCAGCACATGGCTGCCTTGTCCATCGTTCTGGCAGTGCCGAATCATAAGGTGCGTGTGGTAACCTTTGGGAAGGGACCATGTCTGCTTTTTTGCTGGAGTTCCGCGCATTTGATTATCCTTTTACTTTTCGTAGGAACAAAAACTCCGAGTGAAATGGCCAAATGATATTTACATTGACACGGTGAAGATCGGTGGGGTCCTCGTGGAGACCCGCTTGGACGGACAAACCGCAGTGGTTATGATCGGGACGGGGGTGAATGTCTGCAATGAACACCCTACCATCTCTCTGAACTCAGTCTTGAAGGATGGGGAAAAGCTAACGTGTGAATCTTTAGTAGCAAAAAGTCTTTCAGAGCTCGAGAAACTACTCGACAGTATTGAGTCGGGGAAGTTGAACGACGTGATCAATCTTTACACTGACAACTGGCTGCATAATGATGAAGATGGGGATGGCGGAGGACTTGTAGTAAACGTAGAAGTGAGCGCAGGAAACTACGCCGAGTGTCGGATCAGCGGTGTGGACGAGTACGGGTTCCTCCGCGTGACGGACATCAACTCGGGCCGTGTATTTTCCGTACAGCCCGACGGGAATTCCTTTGACATTGCCAATAAGCTGATTGCTATCAAAAACTGATTTACTTCTTTCCATACACACATGGTGCAAATTTGTTAGCAAACATTGTGATATTTTACCACGCGAAGCCTAGTGACTAGTAGACGCAAAGAGTTTACAAAGAAAAGTAGTAAGAAAATCAGTAGAAAAGTGGATTGGCTGAAGAAAAAGCGGATCTATGTAGGTTGGATGCCAGTAGTAGGATGTATTTTCCGGCCCAGTAACCAAAGAGCGTATCAATCAGGCACAAATTTCTGTAGCATTATTGTCAGGATATGTGAAAAATAAAAGTTGATCTCATAAAATTCGCCTCTGTTTCCTGCATTCGTTGCTCCCTCGGGCTTGATTTTATTCGCATGACAGTTTTTTGAAAATATTATTCAGCCACTGAAAAATACTTCTGCTGGAAATCGCTAACAATTGTGTTTGAAAAGGAGACAGACCTACAAGGAAATTGGGCTCGGCCCACTTAAAAATGACTATAAATTAAATATCAGGAGCAGCACCAACATGGAAGACAACTTTAGAATGGTCACGGTCACACCCACATGTTTCACACACAAATATGCATGCAAAAATGCCTTGTCACATTATTGTCCATTTATCACAATTTAAACCGACTATCCCAGTCGCTACGGAAGCTTTTGCAAACGAGCTTAACTCTTCTTCTAATTATTGTAAACCTCAACTGCCGTGATGTCTATCCTCGGGCTGCGAATATCATCTAAACTTTGTATTAGCTGAAGCTCGGGCGGTGCCTTACCCTCCCGGGGATGAGCATCAGCAAACTCTCGGGTTCGCTTCAGCACTTTTTCCATTGTACTCAAAACTGTCTCCATGACTTTAGGAGGGTCTTGGTTGAGCTTGGTGTACCAACCGAGGAAGAGAGCAGAGAATAAATCTCCCGTGCCTGTAAACTTCCCATCAACCCGCGGGGTGATGACCTTCCACATCCGCCGATTGCAACCTGGTTCAATGATTGTAAATTTAAAAAATTGATTCGAACAATAAAGTATGAGTTGCATACGAGAACTCCTACCTTTTCTACTCGATACATATGCTGTTATAGTTTCCGTGTCAGAGTCCAGGCTACTGAGAACCACCGTTGAAATGCCCTTTGAATGGAGAATGTCCGTAGCTGCAAAGACGTCCGCCTGCGTCTCAACTGTCAATCCGGTGAGATTCCTACGCAAAGAGGCATGAGTTTTTTTAATATAGCTCCATTTCAATCGAATTGAACTATCATTTTTACCGATTGAACCTACTGGATTTCGAATGTATTTGGTGTGATGATATCTGCGAGTGGGAATAATATTTCCCCAAAAAGGGGTACGAGCGACCGAGGGACGTAAAAGCATCCATTATCTCCTAATACCGGATCGCACACTGCATAGAAAAATTACAGGATTATTGAGTAATGTAAAAAATCCTACAAAAATCATTTAATACATAAATGACCAAGCTCTACCTACGGTATATTGCGTCGGGATTTCGAGCCTTGATATCTTTCACTACTTCAGCAATCTTCCGAAGAAAACTTTCTGATCCCACATATCCGGTCAAGATCTTACTGTAGTTAACAAGATTGTTGCTCTTCAGACCCTCATAAAGTACATCTAAACAAAGAAAAGTTAATATAAAAATGATAGAAAATCATGATATGTTCATACTGAACCACAAACCAAGATCCTGCTCATTTAGTACTTGACCCTTCACGACATCATATCCTGTGTGATTGGAAAACTGAACCGAGTTGATAAAGTCCACTTCGTAGCCCAATGCCTGCAAAATAATTAAATTTAATTGATTACATTAGTTAAATAGTTCAAAACAACGAAAATATAGTTAATAATACTATACAGAGAGAAAAGCTCACCTGCAGAGGGAAAACAGCACATTTGTTCCCCACGTATCCCGATACTACATGACTTTGTATTGAAAGCACTCTTTCTGACATTCTGCTTTAAAATTTCAAAGATCCTACGAAACTCAAAACTGAACCTAACACTTGACCCAAAGAGATCAATTTAAAACCGATATGTTTTCCCCGGCTACTATGGTTCTAAAATGTTATAGGATTCGCCAGGATAACTAACCCGGATATTCGGACAAAATTATAACTATGCTACACGTGAACCGCTATGGGAATGAGCATGTGAACCCACATGCTACGCCAAAAAATAGGACAGTCGGCATATTTTGCACTGCCTTCTAACTGACAAGGGGAACGTGCGTAAAGTGTTACAAGGTCAGACGAGCGCAAGTTCTTGTACCAGATCAGAGGTTAACTTTGGTTACGTCCGCTATATTGTACATCAGTTGACTAGATAATGCAAATGGGGACTAGCTATCGCCTATCTACCTTATAGCAGCAATAAACTTTGCAGCTATGCCATAAAATATCTGCAAAATTATTTGTTGCTTAAACTAAAATAGGGATAGTAAGAAGTTTCCCTCCAATTATATTTGAAAAAAGTCTCGGAATTTAGGCGCTCGGTTCATCCTGTCATTCACAACGTTTGAAACCAAAATGAAAAGAATGCCCATATGCCCAGTCTTCTGGGCCTTCAACATCGGCGTTTATGTGAAATCATTAGAATATTGTCCTTCCAGAATTTTTTACTTTATTTTCTATTGAAACCACTTAACTTAATGGGAAAAGGATACCGTCACATTTCATGAAACATTTTTACACGGGAAAACCCGGGTGCGGTCGATTTTGTGGCATTTCCGTAGACTCGCGTGACGTCTCATCGAAATGATCCGATGTCTCATTCCGGGATTGAATTAGATAGAAATCAATGAAGACAAATTCAGTAGCGCACATGCGACTTTGCGCACCCCTGTCCCTCTCAAGAGATGCAGAATAGGGTGCGGGTGGAGTGACTACGGTACAACAGGAGAAAATCATGATCCTTGTGAATGGGGGCAACGTGGAATGTGGGAACTGAATGAATCCCAACGACGGACCCCGTCGGATTTCACTCGTGAAAGGCGGGAGTTTTTGCCAAAGTGGAATTCTACTGCAGAATATGGGACCTCCTCTACGAGGGAGAAAACAGTTTTAGTGATCTGCCTCCACCCACTTGCTGGCCAGTTATCCGGACATGACTCACTTTATCCGGTAAAGTATTTTGAAAATGACTGGTGGAGAGCACGGTAGGAGTGATAGAAGGAATTTAGGTGAATTTTACAACAGAATCAAAGGTCTGACGAGTTCAAATGAGATACTCAATTTGGCATGGCCTTGCGTGGGTGGCTGGGGCTTCCTTTGTGATTTTATTGTACTTTTATGCTAATGGATTGACCAAGCTCTCACCTCGGCCCGCTCATCCTTCCTCCGTGTCTACTGTGAAGGGTTCCGAATCAGGTAATTACGGCCTATTGCGTTGCCCTCATGACTCCTGTGCTTGTTTCATCATGACCACGGTTCAGGTGATAATCAAGTTATCATTACAGTTGTAAACATTCCATTGGAGGAGCTCCTGCGAGGCCCTCTGGCTCAGAATGATAGTCGAATACTCGAGCACATCTGGAGACATAACTTTATTCGTCCACCATCCACTCTGCCGTACAACCTGGAGAATTACAAAGGCGACCCTTCCATGGGTCAGTCGATCATCGTCAAACATGCCCTCAATGAAATGGTAAAGAATTCCTCCTTTCTCCGAAAGTTTCGCAAACTTTGGTTTCTCTCATTATGGTGACATTTGTGACATTTGGTAAGCATAGAAAAATGGATTTTTCGTCGAATGTGGTGCGCTGGATGGGGAGACTAGGTCGAATACGCTCATGCTCGAAAGAGATTATGGCTGGAAGGTAATGTAAAGCAGCAAGCTACTTGAATAATATCAAAAACAATATTTAGCCAAACTTGTTATTTCGGTGTTCATGACGCAGGGACTACTAATTGAAGGTGACCCCAAAAACTTTGAAATTTTAATGAGGAAGAATCGGAAGGCATGGGCATCGGATGCTTGCCTAGCCACGAAACGATTTCCTCATCAGGTTCGACTGTCATTAATTGCAAAACATTATAATTTATAACGGCACTGTATTCAATCGGTTGATCCTCTGAGCAGGTTATATTTAAGCAACACTTTAACATGGGGAAAATATCCAACAAGCTGACGGTGCAGGATGGAGTGGAGCTCCCCTGGGGTTTCGCCAAAGTACAGTGCTTTCCCCTCTTCACTCTCCTGTCAGCCCTCAACGTCACCGTTGTGGACTATTTCAGTTTGGATGTGGAAGGGAATGAGTTGGACGTTCTCAAAACGATCCCATTCGACGCAATCTACATTAAGGTGAGTTAACAGATGGGCAAAATGTATAGGATTATACTGAGGAACTATTAGATTTGAACTGATTTGAGCTCTTTAATTCTTTGAGGTCCTCTCGGTGGAGTACATTCATGACAAAGGGGGCCGTGAGGCGGTGAAGAAGTTCATGACTTCGAAGGGGTTCCGAATATTCGGGGAGGTCCGTGATCCTCGCAACTTGGCCAATGACTTCATATTTGTTAACAATAGAATCAGCTAAGAGGCTCACTCTGACAACTGTTGACAATTTTATTGACTCTCTTACCGCGGCAGTATTGCTCACCTCTAATTGCTGCTTCTATATATTCTATCTAATAAGATCTTTTTCAATTCGTGCAAACATACCAAAAATATTATCAAAGCTATGGTGGAACTTCAATTACTTGTTAAAATCGCATGCCTCTAAAGTAGCGACATAAAATGCACTCACGACTTGACGAGGCATTTTGCAATTCTGGAATTCATTTTATGACTAAGGCCAGAGGGATTTCAGTAGTCCTCAATGGAAAATATCTCTAAAATCACCGTGGGTTTTACTACTGCCTATTTGCCATGCAATTCTGGACGCATTCTTCATGGCGGGAGAAATTGTTCTTGTTACCATTGCATCGTCCGAACTTCATTTGTTTGCATTCTCGTGCCTTGTGATCGTAGTAATAGCTGAAGCCGGAGGTGTAGCATTTGCCCACTTTTGGAAGCAGGCAATCTGGCATGTCAATTTTAAGGCATCAGTAGTAGCAGTGATGAAGCAACATGTATGTGTCGAACTCAAAACAATTTCTTTCGTTACCTTTCTCATCCCAACCAGAGGTAGCAGTGCTGCAAATGTCTGTGAAAGAAAAATAACTGAATATTAAATTCCATAGTCAATACTGTTGAATACACTGCATAGACATGGACACAACATTAGAGCAAATTCTCCAATGAACACTAATTAGTATTTATTCATTTGGAAAAGTGAAATTTCGACTGCGCTTCCATGCGGCAAAAATAATCAATTTTTTACCACAGGATGTTGCTAGGAAGCAAAGAAGGATAGCCAGAAGTTGCCCAAGTCGGAATCCCATGTCGGTAAAATCGAACTGTTGTTGGCTTCTGGTCTTATCCTTCTCGTTATGTTTGCATTAAAAGTTGATGCAATAACATGAAAACGATTGTTTTATAAACTCTTCAATTGAAACACAATGAAAGATTGCAATGAAGATTGCCACCACGCTAATATCTTTATGATCCCGGATTATTAGGGAATCTGCTCGTACAACCGACGCTCAAAACTTATTAGTTTGATCTACCAAAGTGTCCCATCGACATTGCGAGACTAAAATCAGTAACTCTGTTCTGTACGGGCGCAGATTGTGTACAGAGAATATGGCTGCCTTTTTGAATCTACGCAAGTTTGCATCATGCGTCATGGGCTGTCCAAAAATGACGTCATCAGAGGGGTCACTGGGTGGGTCAAAGTCTCCCATTTAACGCCATGTCAAAATCGTCATCATTAAGGGCTAATTTTCTGAAATTTTGATGATGATGTCATTTATGGACAGCCCCCTATGCATCGGAAACCGGAAACAAAATCTGCGGAAGTGAACAATTAACCCAACGTTCTCGCTCAGCCATGAGATGTGCGTAAGTAAGCACCCTATATTCACAGGATGTACATGTATACACAAAATAGCACAACTCTCCTCCTACATTCTTATGCAGATAGTATGCCGTACACAATTAGATCTGAATCAAAGTCGAGGTACTCAAAATTCCGGGCAATCCAGAACCAAGACCATGGGTTTTTAAATCACGACTTCACGACATCTTAAACCAAATCAAGGCTTCTGATATCCACTTCATCATAATATATTGATCATAATTAGTCATGGCCAATCATGATTCTAGTCAGTCATTACAACCCTCGTGTAAGACGTAAGCTGTTGTTTAGCCTAGGAGTTTCTTACCATTGAGCGCAAACGGCTGAGATGCGGTGCTTTGATGTCTGAACTGATTACTATTTTATCTTAGAATCGCAATTCCCATAGTCGGCTCATCTACTGTTCTGGAAAGAGTGAAGTTGTGTTGGTTTTCCTCCGGAAATTCTAACCACATCCACCGATAAATACGGTGATTTCCTCATTTGCATCACAGAGCAACCTCATCCCAGCCGTGCAATGGCTTCTGTAGACACGACTGGTGATTTTCCCAGATTCCCATCAACATCTGCATTTCTCTCACAATTACTTCCCTACAAAAATATTGCATTTAAGAAAGCTCAAATACCTGTAGAACGAGTTTAGCCATGATATTACACCAGTTACCTATTTTTTATTTAGCAATTTTCACATTTGTCTTTGCGTTCGGCCATGTTACCTTTATCAACGGTACGAATTTTTCAAAACTTGTTGCAGGTGGTCCTGGTGTACCTCCCTCATCAAATAGTGATGCGTTCTCTAGTGATTTTTACGTGTCAAACACGATGAAAACAGTGTTGTACTGCCATCTGACTGGGGACAACGAAACTGCGCAGATGACCCCATGGACTGTCGCCGATTTTGCAAGGGCTCAACTCGGAGTAGAAGACTTTACTTTTATGTATTAGTGTTTCGTTATTATAAAGAAATAACATCATCATTATACATGTCTGTAGCCCTTTGCAGACGTAGTTTGTACCACTTGAGCATTAGAATTCATGTCGCAGGCTGAAAGAAGAGCTACCACACTGTGGAAGGGGAAATGCGAATGTTACCATAGTTGCAAGTGACATCAGATCCCCTGCTATACAACCAGGGAAGGCACAGTTCAGAGATATTGGGTTCCTTGAAAGTGGTTACTTGAAAATTGGAAAGCATTTTTTCAGTACGGATGAGTACTGCATTAGCAAGTATATGTTATCTCTTTAACAATACCTGACTGAAGCACAAGTTTGGTGTTGAGTAACAGCAACAGGTGACTTTTGTATGCAGAATAGCTGACGAGTTAGTTGAGATCAGGTACTGCCTGCCTGAATGCAGAGATGGACGACCATGCATCCCGAAATGCACATTCCCTGGCCAGACTCTGAGTTTCTGGCCGAAGAGAGCCACACTATCCTCTGGGAACGTGGAATATAAGCCAACATTCTACCGCCCCAATGGGCTAGCGTATGCTGAAGATCAGATTAATATCAGGCCGCACTTCGTGAACATGAAACCGAAGGTGGACATTGTTTGTGACCAAGTCATGCTTCCATACAGCAAGGTCATGGCTCGACGGATCACGGATCGACAGCTCATGAAGACTGCGATGGAAATACAGAGCATGATGTAGGGGAGCAGAATTTATTTGAAGCTCTGCGGTGTGGGCACTGATCCGTTTTGTATAATAGTTTTCGGTTTCAAGTGGATGGCCGTTTAATGTTCGAGGATAAGGATGATCACAATTGCCTACGGTTTCGAGAACTCCCGTGGGGGCGCTACTGTGTCGATGGGATTCAAAATGTTGGAGAAATTGCACCATTTAACAATACAGAGGATGAAGGAGTCATATTTGCCTGCAGTTTGCCGCAGTTGAATGTACGTCACACATTTTTCATTCATCATTCTGCGTCTCTTGATTTTTTGGCACTGTAGCGGCTATTACAAATTGCTGTTTACAGAATGACCAGTCGCTGACCTTGGTTTTTGGGATCGTGCTGCTGTCATCGTCACTGTTGCTCCTCCTCATCCTGATCGTGTATGCGCTGCTGTGGCAACAGCAAAACATTCACGGCTGGACAGCCATGGGTCACACAGCGTCCATGTTCTTTGCCTATATTTTCCTGGGCCTGGTACACATAGTCGGTGTCAAAGGAGGCCATTTGGTAAAAACTACCTTCTGTTACGTCAACGGTAAAGGCTCAGTCACTCAGTTTTATGAGGGAACGCGGTGCGGGAACGAGAACTCATGCATTTTTTTTATTCCGTAGGCGTTTTGGCTCATTTCTTTTTCCTGTCCATCTTTTTTTGGCTGACAGTGCGAAGTTTTGAGCTCTGGTTAACCTTTCGCTCCATCAGCCCGGCACAGAGCAACCAGGGCTCGCGGATGATCAAATATTTATTGGTTGGCTGGGGGATCCCTTGTGTCATCGTGATGGTATCAATAACACTGGACCTCGCTATAGGGTCCGTTATTGCTCATGAACTGGAATTTTGTGCCTTGGCCTTGGGAGATGCAAAATTTTGATGGATTTGAGTTATGGTTTTCTTTTAGAAACTCGTGCACTGCATTCCGTCTTGCGAAGTATGGGCAAATTTCGTGCTACATTTTGCCAAGTTCTCAAGGGGCATACATCTACTATCCAGTGGCAGTTACTCTTCTCGTCAGCATGACGCTATTTGTGATCACTTTGTACAAACTCTACCTCTATAAGAAGCAGACGAGCGGGGTGAACCGAAAAGATCAGAGTAATCGCCAGCTGTGAGTTGAAGAAATTCAATAAAATAGTTGTTAATGTGATTGTGAGAAGTCATACGTGTCTTTTTTGTGAAGCATCACAAAACTTTGGACGAAGCTTGGAACACATCCTATAATATTTACTTTTGAATTATAGATTGATAATTTTCGCCAAGCTCTTTGTCGTGTCCGGCGTCACATGGATATTTGAGTTTATTTCGTGGTTGGATATGGGGACCCAGGTGAACTGGTTTTGGGCCACCGTGGATATCATAAATGCTCTGCAGCCTTTAGCTCTATTCGTAATCTACGTTTGTAACAGAGATATTTTGAATTCATTGGAGAAGAAGTATCCAAAATTCAGAGAATGTAAGGCGTCCTTCTCTAAACTCACATCCAGATCTTCCAGCTCGTGATCAACTAAAAGTTTCTTGAAAAATTCTCATTCTGCTAGCCTCACTTCGTGCAGATTTTTTGAATGTAATTACTTGGTTTGTATGTCTTCTGTGATGCCTGACATTATGATTTTCTTAACTTACATGTGAACTTAATCTGCAGTCATCCGTATTTTTCGTTGTTTCCTCTGCTCTACCGGTGAGGCAGGGACGGCGGAAAGCTCTGTTGTTAAGCCACCAACATCAGGCTGTGGTCAGCGGCTAACTTACAAGAGCACGACGAATTCGACCACATGCCCCGAATGAAAACGGAAATGGTGGTCAAGGCTTTAATGTAGTACCAAACTCGTTTATTTATTTAGTAATTATTTTTACGTAAGAATTACTAATCTTAATCTTGATTTGTAACCGGTTTCTTCTAGAATTTGGTCTTACATAAGGCTCACGAGAGACTTTTTTACATGTTCACATCACACAGTATGGCTTGCCGATAGTATCTGGATGTGGAGCCCATCCAAATGTTAAATTAATGTAATTAATAAAACTGGAAGTGTAATCGGAAATGTAGTGGAATTCTCCTAGCGGCTACACATGCAGGTTTCAAAGTTATGGGGAGAAACGATGCAAACGGTGCTTAAAAGATCGTTTATCTAACGCTCTCTGAGAACGGTTGCTACCAAAAGAAGTTTTTTAGGCTCTATCGTGTGGTGACAGTTCGTTTTTTTCATTTTAATTGATCGCAGTACCCAGTTTTGAAAACCCCAAATCTTGAAATTTTTCGAGTTACAGGATGGTATTCCTTTCGGGAGTGCGTTTCCCTTTACAGGTGGTCTCACCACAACTTTTAGGGACCTTCCGGATACTGAAAATAGTGTTTCTGTATCTACAACTTTCCAGCATTACAGTATTCAGTCGTTGGAGCAGCTCCACTTAATAATAAATGCCCGCCTCTCCCACATTATTGACCAGTGTAAGTTTTCGATACTTCCATTAGAAATAGGTTTCTCGTATTCACCATCAATAGTGGGTCTACCTTTCTCAAGTTCATTTTTTGTCAGTCCCTACAGTTTTTCAATTTGAGATTTTAGATTGATTCGATATATTAGATTTTGGATCTTGTATTCTTTGTGTACGGTTGGAATGTTTAAACATAATTCTGGACTTTTAATTGGACTTTGAAAAAATAAAAGTTGAAAATCAAAGCTTGAACTCTTACAAAGAAATGATGACATTTTGGATTTTATAAACTAATTAAAAATATGTACTCCAAATTATTTGAGAAATTATCATGGTTGTTTTCACTACCAAATTTGACCTTTGTTACACTTTCGTAGTTTCAGTTGGATTAGTCAAGTTGGTTAAGTTCTGATGGAACGAACTAGGATTTCACGGCATGTGGATTGCGCAGCAACTTGCAAGCATATACTCTGTTATAACTCTTGTGCTAGTTTCCTAATAGTCTTGGAATTCGAGTATTTATTCGATTCGAAAAGCATCTTATTGCACCCTATCCGGATCTGCATGATTCACATGAGACACATGCTGACATCATTCTCATCTTATGACTCATTCCATGTTTTTGAACATCTGAGGAACGCTCTGGTAATCTTAGTTCCCCCGTGATATATTTACACATTACGGTGACACCGTATGTGTATTATTCATAACGTTATTAAATTGGTACTCTCTCTAGCAAACATATGTACTAGCCACTATTGCTGCTCATAGCATATGTACTGCACCGTATATTATTGGACTTATTACCCTTCCGCACAGCAACAACGGAAACATCGACCGTTGATAATTTTTTTGGTTCGTCTTCTGTGGTTTCTCAATGTTCCAATTGTGGACCGAGTATTGAAACTATACTTCTAAGAAGGCTGAACACACTGAGTGATGTGGCCTTAGCCTTTCTACTACTCTCTCCCGTTTTTGCAACACACTCTTTTGTACCCATCGGGAGCTCAAAGCGAAACTTTGTCGTCAGGACGCACGCCCTCATTATTACCCCTGTAATAAGTACTCTGTTCAAAAATGTTCCAGGACTACCCGTTCGGATCCCCTGCAGAAATCCCTGAGAAAAATGTTGCCATATCCTCGAGATTTTGAGCTGCATAGCACTATAATCGTTTTAGCCGTTACCCTTTTGATTGTTAACAATTTCGGTTCAACAACTTCGGTTCCCAACATTGATACAGAGTATCCCATTGTGATTACGGACGAATTCAACACGGAAGGTCCGACATATTTCGGAGCTTCAGTTGTACTTTTAGAAGCTACGAGTCCGCTGGGTCATCATGGGAGCTCAAAGGGATGGTGAGTCGGTTTGAATTGAAATCATCTGGCAGCGCTGGCACTAGCCTGTGTCTTCTTTTTTCAAAAGGGTCCTCATAGGAGCCCCGAAGGCCAATTCTACCCATAAGGAACACCAGGGTATCAAGGAGCCCGGAGTAATTTGGCGATGCAGTCTCGGGAGGACGCCCGCTGGACTTAATCACTGCTCTGTTGTCATTCTCGACCCCAAAGGTGGGCAAGGAGTTCAAGTAGTATTAGTATATCATCCAAAGTGGCGGCCAATCTCGATTTGATTAATTTGATTTTTCCTTAGGTAACTACTTGCCAAAAAATCCATACTACAGCCTTTGGGATCGTAAGGACAACGGCGGGCTGGGTGGTTCAATGCACATTGGGAAGTCGAGCAAGTTTGTGGCGTGCGCCAGCAGGTGGGCTAACCAAAGGTACATGGTGGAAGGTACGAACGTGACGGTGCTACACACGAATGGGTTATGCTACAATGTCCCCAAGCGGATCCTGCAGGCTGAGGTGACCGACGAGTCCTGGCCATGGAACGGGACAAGTTATTCCGACCGACTCATGCCCCTCTTGAAGACGGCCTTGGATAGAAATCAGCTGGCAAAAAGGAGCAAAAGTTGGGCTGACGGCATGGCGGGCTTTGCTCTCCACCTGACCGAGCGGGACGAGCTACTCCTCGGTGCTCCAGGGATTGAATTTTACAAAGGTGACTTTCATTCGCTGTAAGAACATTCCCACAAGATTTTGTTTCTAATTCACCCAAATTCTGTATTTTTGTGCAATTATGGTGTATGACGTAAGTTTTGAAGTGCGGACGGATAAGGGCCACAGTAAATTGTTTGATTGAATCTTGTCACTTTTGTTGTAGGTTCCGTTGTTCAATACTTGCCGAATAGGACCGACGCGCTGTACTACCTTCGGGACAGGGAAAATATTCCTCCGCAAGTGGATAAAGACAGTGTTGAGTACATGGGTATGAACAAATAGAAACACATGCACATTTTCTCACAGTGAATGCACAGTAGTGACGATAAGAAATTTCCAGGCTACGCCGTTACGTCCGGACATTTTTTCTCCACTTCAAACAAAACCCAGTTCGCCGCAGGGTCCCCACGCTGGGGCCTCATTACGGGTCGGGTATACATCTTTACACTGAACACGACGGCGGGGAAGGGGTTGAACCAGTTGGATTTCATTCATGAGCCACTTCCGGGCGTCAGCTCGTCGGAACCAAGTGCAGATTCCTTCTTCGGCTCTTACTTTGGCTCCAGCCTCTGCGCAGCGGATCTGGACGGGGACGGGCTGGATGAACTATTGGTCGGGGCACCTTGGTTCACCGTTGTGAGGAATAAGAGCTCAGGGATATTTTCAAGTCCGACGGAACGATCCCATGAACTTTTTGCTGGGGTGGAACAGGGTTGCGTTTTCATATACCGAAGCAACGGCGTACGTACCTGTCTGAAAATATTTTAAATTGCCTCATTGTCCACAGTGCCAGAGAAAGGATAGTTTATATCAATGCTGTTAAATGCGTTAATTATAGCTTTAGTTCGTAACCTTGAGAGTTTATGGTATTTTATTATTTGGTGTGATTTGAATGTATTTATTTCGTCGCATTCTAGACACACTTCGAGGACACTCCAATGAAAATTTGGGGAGATGCAGAGCCGGGGGCACGGTTTGGCTACGCTATGAGCAATTTGGGCGATATCGACGACGACGACTTTGAAGGTGCTGTAATTATGGGTCTAATTAAGGACTATAGTGTGAGCTTTAACTTCATCTGCATTTGCGTATTTTTCCATTGCCTCCGCAGATGTGGCGGTGAGCGCGCCTTATGAAAATGGTGGGCGCGGTGCAGTGTACATCTACCGAGGGTCGGCCAAGGGTCCTACGTGGTCCCAAAAACTAACGCCGGAGAAAATAAGCGCCACGATAAGAGGATTTGGCTACTCCTTATCCGGTGGCGTCGATATAGATGGGAACTTATATTCGGGTAGGTTGAGTAAGGAAGCTGGCGCAAGTTGGTCAAAATGTTTTTGGTCTGTCATATGCAAGTTTTCAATTGCTCTGCAGATTTAGCTGTCGGTTCTCCCGCGTCACAGACAGTGGTCATTTACCGGACGATCCCTTTGGTAGAGGTGAAGGGCGAGGTCAAGTTCAATCCAACTAGGTTGCGAGCGGATCTGCGGGATTTTAATGTCTCAGCGTGCATTTCATATAAAGGGAAACGTGTGCCGGAGTCATTGCGTAAGATTTATTTTTCCCGCCACGGAATTATGCAAGTTGTGTGACCTCAACCCCAGTGCGAACTTGTTTCCTCACAGCGTTCCGAGTAGAGCTAATATTGGACGAGAACAGGCGGGTTGATGATTTGGTACGGTGGGACGACCACGAAAAAAGTTATGGCAGCAATGTCTCAAATCTCAGTATCACAGCCAAAAGGATAAGATTCTCTGCTGCATTTTACCAAGGAGGAAATCATTGCTATAATTTCACTGCGGTGAAAATTCGGGTTAGGTTCTTATCTCCCTTTACGCTATTATATAGCTTGCTGAAAACAGTGGTTCGATATCTATTTTTGTTCACGTAAATAGGAACCTGAGACTGGTGACAACGAGACGGTCCTTGTCGAGCAAAATTTCCTCTTAGATACTCTCCCAAGCAGTGATCAACCCCTTCCAATTATCTACAATATTCAAAGTTCCATGGAATCTTCCCGCGCAGCCCCAACTCTCAATCTTACTGGCTCTCAAGCGGGTAATAGTTTTCTACTGTGTTGAACATGTTAATGCGATGACTAATGCCCAAATTTTTTGATATTGCAGATTTTGGTGATTTGGACAAGAAAATGCCAATGTGGAAAACACGTGACGGGGTGGCGGTGTATGGACACCTTCCACTTTCCCAAGAATGTCATTCCGAAGGCGTGGAATGCATAGCTGACCTTAGACTAACTGTGAACAGGGTTGACAGTTCTGAGTAAGCCGGCTCAACTGTATCGTCAAAGTACTTTGGTTCAGCGGTACTAACTTAATGCTGGTCAATCTCCGCAGAAATAGTTCATATCTAGTTGGCTCCACGGAGGTGTTGACCGTGGAAGTTACCTTGGTGAATATGGGTGACGTGGCGAACCTCCCTTTGCGCCTCAACATGAGCTGGGACGAACGGCTCGCAGTCCCGCCCCAGCCCAGTCAGGTCTGTGAGTCTTTTCTGGGCAGAAAGTCCGGCATCATGTCCTGCAGCCTAAGAAAGCCACTTTGTCGAGGAGAAAGGGTACAACAGCATGAGATGCACTTGCGTTATGACACTGTATTTTATCAATTTTCTTTGTGAAACTACAATTCGATGATTTTTATCATGGGCAGGAAACGCTCAATATCAGTTTGACCATGACGACATTGTACAGCGGTGAAGGTGGGGATACGCTAAGTCTCAATTTCAGTGCCAATTCCGCGTCGGGATCCACTCCGGCCTCCGTCCGTTACTCTCTCCCACTTCGCTACCAGTATTCCATACATTTTTATGGGTAAGCCAGACTGGTTCATTGGTAGGAATGAGTTCCGCGGTAAAATCTCACCTCTCTGATAACTTTTGTCCAGGTCACATATGGTGGACAAGCAGCAGCTACAACTGGATTCACCACAGCTGAAGTTTGCTCATGATTACAAAGTAAGTTACCTGGTACAATGAAATTGGACCTGAAATGAGGCCCACTCGTTGGTTTTTAGGTGGACAATGAAGGGCCCAGTCCGCTTTACGCGCTCCAGCTAGAGTTCGAGGTGCCTTTTGCGCTGAACACATCCCTCGGTGTCTACCGATTTCTCAATCTCCTGTCGTACCAGGTACGAATATATAGATACACGCTTGAAGTACAAAACTTCAGCTCACTGATTGCTCCATCGTTTGGTAAAGCCGTTTGTGCTCACATAAGAATAGTTTAGCTTGTTTAACAAGAAGCGGTATAAAAAATGTCGACCCTTCAGATTTATGAATAGCAATGGCTAATTCTAATGAGCGGTTCCTCCGCCTTACTTGTGTAGGGGAGGTATAAAAAATCCCAAGTGAGCTGTGAGATAGCTAATGGAACAGAACTGCATAGCCTGATTACGGAGGATAAAAATATAGAAGATGGGACTTTCGATGTGAGGAGGATGAATTGGAGCCGAATTTTCCCCTGGAAAATGTCTAGAGCTGACCAGGAAGCCCGCACTCGAAACATCACCTGTGATACTCCAGAGGTCCTTTGTGCAACCATTAGCTGCACACCCATGCATCATTTCACCGTAAGCGACGTCTCAAACTTCGTCCTGGAAATGAGCTTTGTGCGAGAAAACTTCAGTGAGCTAACAAAATTGGACTCTTCAACATTAATTTATTCTGAAGGACTGAAATGACGTTTGGGTGTCTGTGTAGGGATCTTTGAAGACTTCCGTGTCTTAGCAATTCAGACTGAGAGCAGAGCAAGAGCAATGGATGATGAGGGGAATTCTAAGTTGATTGAAGATGGTCGAGGTGTTTATATTACCGTCTTCCAAGTGGAAGTGTCCAACATGTTGCCTGCTTGGAGTATTATTGTTGCAGTGACTGGTGGGCTGACCCTTCTAATTCTATCAGTGTGTATGCTACATAAGGTAACTAAAGTCGGATGCTTTGGAATTTTTTCCTCGTTTGACGAACGTTGTAATCATGAATTGTTTTCATTTGTCTGGATTTAGTGCGGGTTTTTCAAGCGCGGGAGGCGGGATGACATGCGCCAGCTTATGGCGGAAAATACAGAGGTTTCAGTTATGCTTGTACTCTCCCGGTGATAAAGAGATTTCAGTGAAATATTTTTTCAATAATTTCAGGGCTTCGTAAATCAGCCGCAGTGGAAGAGATGACACATATCAGCTCAAGAATGAGGCTAGTACGGGCTTTTTAATTGCCAAAATCAGTCATATGAAATACATGATAGGCGTGACTAAACTGACTTGTAAAGGATTAAAAAAAGTACTTGATAATCGAAAGTGTCTTGTTGCGCGAGTTTAAAAATAATTTATTTCGCAAATAGTTAAGGTACGACTCGTAAAATGATTAAAAAATTCAAGTTTCCCTGCGTATAAACTCTTCAGTTGTGTAACTGCTCTTGACTTCTGGCCAAGGATGGGCTGGGACAGTAGCTACTGGACGGGGACGATCTCCTCGAATATGGAATTAGACCCTTATCCACACCCACCAATTCCGCGATTCGGTTCAGGTTCTGGGGGAAGCGCCGGGCGAGTGCTGTGTCCAAATATTTCATGGGAGAAAGAACTGACAGCCGCACCGTTTCTGCATAGCAGATCAGAGAGACGGAGACACCTGAAAAAGATGTATGCATACAATAGATTATAAGATTAACAATCCAATGTGCCACGGTAAATTCACTTGGAACTCACAAAAATCTGAATGAGGGGGTTTCCACAAGGAAATATCCTCCACCGTTTTGTCCCACAGCGATATGTGCGGAAGTAGCATGGAGTTTGGTGACTGCAAATTAACTTTGGTGAAGGATATTGGGTAACGACGGAACAACTTGCGCATGACTAGATACGCTAAGGCTCGCGGGAGGAAGTAGGAGATGTACTTAAGGAGATAATAACGGCCGAGCAGCATCCACGTCTCTGTTGATCGCAATTTGTGATCGATACTCTATTTTCACAAAAAGAAGTAATTGATTAGTAACGAAAAATAAATTTAGCAATAGCAAAACAGAAGTTTTATAATTCATAACTTACTTGCACTTGTTGTGGTACATCAATCGGGTCCGTTTTCAGATCCAGCGCAACATAGCCCGAGGGGGCTAGCAGATCAGAGGTAGCAACTGGAACTAGAACCCCGATGTGACTTGGATTCTGAAGTCCAGTCTAAATCACCAACAAGCTCAATTAATAATCAACGGTAGAACAGTAACAAGGTTAAAATTTCTTCAGTTCAAACTGGTTCAATTTTTCAATTTTCCCAGAATTTAGTCATTACCTCGCAGTAGTAATCTTTCAAAGCCATTGAACAAGCTGTAAGCATGATACTCTCCGTTGTGGCCCCGGTACGCGCCCTTATAGCACTGACTAGTTCCATAGAAATCGGAGAGGACCATGCAATTCTTCGAGTGCCCGTATGATCCGTTCGACTGAATCCACTTCGTCTGGGAATCGGGGACAGGAGGACTGAGAAGATTTCAGTAGTCACAAACGACGCCGCCCGCAGGATCAGAAAGACTTGGGACAGCACTTCTTTAAGCTCTCCCCACCAGACTCCACCGGGTAAATTGTACGCCGAGACAATGAGTTTCCGGTAGAACAAAAGGCACTCCTTCAGCACTGTTCTCAGTACGGCCGCCTTCGTGTGGAAAAGCATTTGTTTCTTTCGGAGATTCATCCACGCCGTTACGTCTGATCTTGACACGTACAAATTCTTAAAGAAAAACATACAATTAATTTTCAGGTGGCGGTCAGTTTTTTTAAAAAAATAAGCGGGTTTTAGAAATGACCGCAACGTTACCTTTCTTAGCCAATGACAAAGTCCAGCAGATGTCCTTATAGTGTAGCACATGACATTTTCCACTGGTCGGTGGAAATCCATTTGGATCTCCCGCCCAACTTCAGAAATACTCAGACTGTCGTCAACACGGAAGGATTCCGCCAAGGATTCAAACTTGCAACTGGCATTTTCCGCATTTAAAGTTTCCGAGCTATCACGCATCAGTAGCGGGTGGGAGTAAAAACTGTCAAATTCTCGAACAGATGTACTCATCACTGTGCAAATTGAAGCGTCCTGAGCAAACGGCGTAGCATTCATGTCCTCGTAGATGGATTGTGTGAACATATTCTCAAGGAAGGACTGGCGCACTTCGGAAAAGTTGAGCAATGCACTGTGAAAACGGAGGACACAGCAGGTTTTTTCCTTGTTGAAGGCTGGTAACGGGATAACCGTAATTTTCCAAGGGGAAGTTCCCGGATTTAAAGTTTCTGATGCACACTTGGTAACAAACTGCTCGAGTGCTGACTTGCCGCCGAAGAGCCTTTCCGAATTTAGGAAATGTTTGACAAGCTCTCTAGGGGCTTCAGTAACATGGTCGTTGATGTTGAAACGCTCCCCAGGCTCAACTAGAACCCTGAGCCCGAATTTCTCGTCCAATTTTTGACGAAGCACCCACATTCCCTTTGTCTTTTTGTGAAGCGAGGAACGGAGGAGGTGAGGATCTAATCTACCATTCAGCCAGAGGACGCAGGTCACCATCCCCATGGATTTTCCATCGAAAATGCAACTGATGAAAGGAATTCAATTAAATTTTAATTTTTAGATCGGATTAGAAGAATGGACAAGATGTAAAAGACATACCGTGGCGAAAGATCATCACAGATGACGGCTTCAGGAATGGAATATCTGACTAGATAAAAACGCATCTTGCGCAGAAGAAGCAGCACTGGTAATAAAAAGTATGATTGATCTTATTGTAACATTCACTGTTGGAAAGTCATGACTAAATTACTGATTGTACGAGGACTTATTTTACTTTTTAGTACATGGCCGGCTTACCTAAAGCGATAAAAATGTTAAGAGGAGCGAGGAACGCCAAGTACATGGCACCCAGAATTTGAATAAGGTATTTATGAAATCCGAGCATAATTGGTCCCGCTGCTTGACGAACCACTAGCTGCGCGTAAGTTCTTAAATACGCCTTCCACCGACCCAAAACTCCATCGTACTTTGCGCTCCGGTAAATCACTACGGACGAGCTCATCTGACGTTTTGTCATTTCCAGGACCCCGTTTGGCCTCAGTCTTGGTGGTTTCAATCCGGCTGTACTTAAATCCTGAACCGGGCTCGTTAGCACCGGACGATCCCGTGGAGTCTTCTGGAAATGAAACTTTGTTGTAGTTGGGCTCAGATCCCCGGCGGATTTTGAACTTGCCAACCCCAGGGCACTTTGTCTCCCCGTCAAGTCCTTGTGTTGGCGGGCCATTCTGAGTTGTTCTCTTTTGAAACCACATTTATTTCCCCGTAAGTTTCCACCCGCTCCTTTGATTTTTAGTTGTTCCGGTGTCACCTCTCGCAGCTTATGCTGATCCGCTATTGTCCACGAGAGTTATTATTGTCTCTCGGTTGTACTTTGTACTATGATGTGCTCATGGCTCGAATGCATGCGGAACTGGAAGCTGTAAAAATGAACGGTGGCTTCAGACAGAACGGCGTATCCGCGTCCGCGTATCGTTAATATAACACTTTACATACGCCTCGCTTGGACGGACAGTTTGTTCTTGTTGTAGCTTTTGTTTCGTCTTCTTGCCCTTGCTCTCTATAAAAAGTTTACAGAATCCAGAAAGTTGAATTTCGTCACTATAAAAGTTCTCAAGCGGAAAATTGATGCGCGCTATGACAACATCCAGAATATTGGAATTCAGCTCGGAACTATGAATTCACCATTATCACCGCACGTCCGACGAGCCCAAAAGCGCAAGACTGCTTGAAAAAACACCATACGTTTGGGAAAATGCACTGTCAGAATTCAGCCACAGTTGTTAATGCGCATTTATCCTTTTTACGTTTTTTCCTTGCACTAATATTTCGGTTATCAAGTTTTTCCACAACGGCACTATGAACGAGATCCACAGAGTGACTTCGTCAATGAGAGAATAATTGTTCCTTAGATTTCCGTAATGAAGTAAAACAAACATGCAGGTAGACTAGAAAATTATCAGATCCTTAGCCAATCGTGAATATTGTTTCTCCACTGGAATTCCCTCGTGTTCTGCAGCTGCGTTTGGAAAGAACGCACTATTTTGTGCAATCGAAGCAAAGATGGGAATTTAGCTAGCCTAGTGCTGGCCATGAAAATTACATATTTGTGTACGGGTTTGCGAAATTTCCGATAATATTCTGTAGCAATATACTTGCTTACATTTCAATGTTATTGCGTATTTTACTAAAAATTTGCGACGTTGAACACTATTTGCCCCAACAAATATTTAAAAAGTACGTCCAGGGTGATGTTTTTCATGGAGAAAAAGTATATTGCGAGCCGTAAGTCAACTGTGCCATCTACAAGTGAATTAACTCTTTGAACGGCCCTTTCTAGTAGCAGCGAATACAAACCAAGTGATTACAGTGAACTGCTGCCAATGATTTTTGGAAGCTATGACGTACCCCAAATTTGACTTCGCTCGTCCACTAGTTTCTCGTACCTGAGGGGATTTCTCCTAATACTAAACTCTTCAAAGACTGACGGGATAGGTATGATGAGTAAATAATTGTGTGGATATACTCATGCATACGCATTCAAATCTGGTACTATACAGCATGAAATTGTGCGTCCACAAATGAGAACGTCCAGAGGTCATTAGTGATTATAAGCCCTTCGACCATACTGAAACCTAGGCACATAGCCTATTTTTGGGTTAGGCTGCCCACCTTTGTGGCAACCCCTTGAGATTCGTACGCCTCAAGCTGAAAAAAGCAGCCCTTACGGCTTTCCCCTACTAAATAAACATGTGCCCCGATTGTTCTAGTGCACACATCACACGTGGTTTATCGTGGGATACTCCCAGATTACAAGTTGCTTTTCTACGTACAATTCTCTACCGATGGAATGCACACAGCCACACAGCTACTCTATTACAGATAAACCTTTGAACTGATGTGATAATTATTGATCCATATTACCTCTGTCATCCTCACAAGGCTCGTCGCTTTCCACTGGGTATAGCTACGCACATCGTATGAAACAATGAGTGTCATTCAGTGAGCAATACGAGCAAAACGCCATTGACCGCCATATTAACGAACAGATTTTCTTATCATCAGCGGGATCACCGTATTCGCGGGTCAACCTTGCTCTTTTCTCATCACTTCCCATCTGCCTAAGTTTGTCGGCGTGAGCAATCTTATTACACACACTGTAGAAGTTGGTGTTCTGCACGAGATATTTGGGAACTATAAATGCCAAAAGGTTTCACGTTCATCAAATGACTTTTTAAACCAAATTAACATGCGTCGACCCACCCCTTGAGAGTGTGGCAATGAACACGTGGGTGCAAACCAGCCCACACTGCCGCGTGCTCCCGTTGATGAACTTCAACTTGAACGATTTATACTGTTCAACCCAAAGTGTACATTGTCCTGCGTCTTATGTCTTATGACTGTTTTCCTCATTTATTTCCTTTTTCCTGGAGCGAAAACCTTTTATTTCTTAAATATAGAGCTAGTTAACTAAAAGTTAGAGTTTTTCGGCCTGTTCCACTTCCTACCACTGAACTGGCCAGGCAGAGTTCTCCTTACTCTCGTACTGGAGAAAAACTCCTTAAAAATATCCTACTTGTAAATACCGGGTAAACTATATAAAACGTGATGGATAAATGAAATGCTTCCTACTTCGGTCAAAATAGAAGGATGAGAGTTACCGCATATGAATTGAAATATTGGACGTAGAAACCCATTTAGCAGCTCTTAAACAGCATAAACACAAAAGTCATATTTCTTGGGTCGATGATTCTCAACCAGGAAGGAATGAGCGGATGAGCCATGATGTCAATTGCTCAATTTTAACCGCAAATAAATGAGACGCTCCCAATATATAATTGCTATAAGAAAGACAGATCGATCCAAACGTTGCGCTGCTGTGACAGAATCAAACAAGTACACGGTGCAAACAACTCACCACTATTGTGTTGTGTACAGTGTTATCTAAACAGAAAAACTTGCTGTGTCCCTTCCCTACTCTATTTTGGAAGCAAATAAAAAGTCCCTTATCAAATCTATCGCCTCCCACATTCCTTCACACTCAGCCACTCTCTTGAATCCAACACAAAGATGTGGAAAACAAAGAACGAATATTCCTCTAATCACAGGCCAATAAACTTGTACTAAAGTTATTTCAAAGAAATCCCCACGTGCCCATAACTGATTCTTCAATTCTTCACGCTAAACCCGCAAGGCGCATTCATAAGTTCCCGCCCACCATCGTTTTAAAATAATCGTACGCTATGGTGCTGCCGCATGAACCCATAGACTAATGTCCGTCCATCTTTATTTCACAGACAAAAAAACTGCGTGCTTCACATTCGTAGTAGCCAAATCCCATATAAATCTAATCCTGTGGCGTCAGCAATCCTCTGACACCATAATCAACTATTCACTGTGACATGCAGCACCCGGAGTTTATCGGAAAATGAATTGCGAAAACGAAGGGTTGAAAAAACTGCTGCAGTGAATCTATGATCATTTCAACCACTCCCTCAAGGCCTATCATGTTGTGAACCTACTTTATTGAGGCATCCCTCAACTCTCAAAAAATCTCCCTCGATGTATGACCCCGATGCAACAGCCAATTTTCATTCATCCTCATCACATCACATATCACAGAGTTTACACTAATTTCTCCTGGTTTTGTGCGGTGTGTATGGTGATGACTGCAAAGTCATCCTTGGAGAGATGCGCGAACTAGGCCTGAACTGATGGGCTGCTCCAATAATAATGCATACATACAAAGTAATGACACCAGTGGCGCGGCTGCTAATAGAAATTAGAGAGAGAGAGAGGGCCTCCAAAAGTGAATATGAGAATGACGTTTGTAAACGGAGAATGCCTTGGGACTTCTCCGCCTTGCCTCAAGCTTAATAGAATTAGCATCTGAATCTTAATTTGACTTTACCGTTAGCCGTGACTGTGAGCCGTGGCAAGAGGAGTAACGCTCCCTTTTCCATTTGCCTCCACCTGTCTCTGTGCGGTGAAACAGGCGTAAAAATGTGAGAAAATGTATACACACACACTTAACTCATTCCACCCATTGCGTGCGTTCACAGTGACTTTTCTCAATGCATAAACACGGGAGATTGCACCCTGCCGCACTGCCAGCAACAATAGACGGCTCACTTATGCCTGACTTTGAGAGATGTGGGTGGGTTCAGTCGTGTTGAAATCCCACTGGAATTATATGGGGCGTCCTTATATGCATGAGTAAATGCTGCTACCAGTAGCTTTAAGTTGGTTGCCTCACAAGGCAGAAAACAGCGGGCCCATGAATATGCCGGTGCGAGAACGAGCAGGCGGTAGCAAACGCTATCTATACTGATAACCGTTACGTCTCACCGGGACTTTACCGGTAGCAGTCACTTATACTACCAACTAACCTGTATTATTTCAGGCAGGCCCGATCCAATATTTTCCAAATTAGTGGTTATCCTATGGTGGATGGGGTGGGTAATGTCCTAACCGGGTTGACAAATGTGCACGGGTTTAAGCAATGGAGATCACTGAGCTCAATCCCACGGCAGACTGGCAGAGACAGAGACTACATGAGTGACTTCTCGATGGGAACGTCTATCTCTCTCTGTCTCACGTCGCCGTAATTCGTCACACGAAAGTCTATGCAACCCAGAAGACAGGAGTAAGCAGCCGCTTCTTTGAGCATGCACACACACACACACACATGGTAGTTCTATGTTGCTGTTGATGATGATGATAGCTAACGTCGTGCGTACCGCTCAAAATTGTCAGCATAGTTTTAGTACGTGTACATATGGACAAGTAATTCTCCGCTTTAAAATGCAAAAGGGGAACTTATTACTGTTATCGACGATGTGAAGGGATGTACGGACTGCTCAGGTACTCTCTCAAATACAGTGAGGAGCCGGCACACGGCTTAGGCTGCAAGACAGGTAGGATCAGACCCATTTCAAGCTCCGCGTTCGTTCAACTGACCCAGTCAAGTTGAGCAGGCGAGGAGGCTATCGTGCATTCTGAGACTTTAGAGTGTTCAAACAGTCGTAAAAACGCCGGCAGTTGAGCACCCATCTCAGGACGCAGTGTGAAGAATATACGCTCTCATTATTAAAAGTGGAAGGTGGGAGCGGTAATAAGGAATATGTGGATTGATAAGGGAGTTGGTCGGCGAGAATTCATGGCGAGGGAGTGGAGTCTCATCGTATGTTGGTTTGCCGTAGTAACTAATTGGTAATCAATAAACTAAGCATGTGATTGAGGGGAAGGAAATCCGGTTGAGATCTTGTGAAAGTATCAATAAGAGAGGGACTCTTTAAATGTGACGGAGGAAAGCGTTGTCCTTCTCATTATACAGAGCGTGCGGTGGTAGGCTCTTGCGGTTTCCAATCTCAGCTCACTTGATTAATTAGCCATGTGAACATCGTAGGCAAACACTATTGGAAGTAGTCGGCGCGGCAGGGGCTTTTGCCAAAGAATTTTTGGGTAGCTAATGATTTCTGGGAGGAAAACGTGCATAATATGGGGAAATGAAAAGTTTGATGGGAAGTAATAAGGGATGACCACAGTGAGTGGAGTTTTTGGTAAGAATAAAGTTTACTTCACCAAATCATTTTCGTGAGGAGAAACTCTCAAGCTCGAATGTGATGGTAATGTGTGATAACAATCTTGGGTCATGGAAGACTAGTGCGAGATGATGCAGTACTACCAGTGAAGTGGTAAGAGCTAGATACAACTCAAAGATAATTGAGTATGTAAACATTGCATGTTTAACAATCGTTGTTGTAATGCAATTAAATTCTGCTTTGACATTATTTTTTCAAAGTTATTTACAAAGTGAAACATGGCATAGCACACCATCTGGCTGATACGATGTGACATTCAACAAGTTCAGAATATTTTGGTCAGACCACTGGGTTGAACTCCATCACATTTAACGATTACTCGAAAAAATTATTTATAATAGTAGGAACTTTTGAGGTTTTCCGGAACACAACAAAATCGGCAAGATATCACAAAATGATGGCATTCAGTAGTGTATAGTTGTAGGTTACCATATATGGCAAGGCGGAAATTACCATGGCTTTCAATACTTAGCAAATACGTTCATAGTGGCATGAGATATTGTAGAATTTCGTAATTAAACGAACTCAGTTGGTTTCTGTGGTGATGGAGGGAGGTCCCGTCTCCTCTACTTTGGTCGCTACCGTCTCCTCAGTTTCCGGGTTGAGTCTAAGAAATTCCAACAAAGTCCCGGCCTCGTTTGCCTCGTCAAAGTCTTCATAATCCTGTATTAGGATGAAAATAATGAAAAAATTGAAAACTAACATGTTCTACAAAGTACTGTTCGTAGCTACTAAAATTATGCACTGAATTTCAGATCTACCCCACAGTAAACGTCGTCATTGAAAATCTGGGGAGCCAGGGTGAGATTCTGACTCCCGCGTCGTCTCGTTGCATATTGCTTCATGAATTCCTTGTCACTGGTATTTGACTCCGCGGTGATGTCTATTGCTTCGTACGGAATGCCTCTGATGTCCAAAATCCTCTTGACATGCTCCTGCCGTGTCTTCACCTGATATTAAGAACGGGATTTGGATACGCGGTAACATAGTGACATTAGATCAAGTGCATGTGAACCATGTTCCCCAACCACCGTTGAGGACAGAAATGTATAGAATTGATAAACCTTACCCGCTGGTTACTTGAAATTTCCGCACAAAAAATCTTGACACCCATTGTCAACTCTGGTTGTCTCTGAGAAGAAAGATGAGCTCGCACAACGCAGCAATGCAGAGGGTGTCTAGGTGTCACGAGACACGGCACAGACAACTTTGCAACAGATTAGATGGAAACGATTATTGATCAAACTTGACAAGAAGGAAAGATCCGCAAACACTTGTATTTTACGACTTGGAGATTGGCGAGCTCAGTGAGTTACAGGAGGTGAATAATAAACACAAGACTGAAGATGATGGTGTTGTGACTACAAGCTCAGCCGCTGGTCGAAACTGTAAGGGCTATAAGGATATTGCTAACAAATGACGTTGAGCGGAAAATGTGTGCGATAAGATAAAGGTCGGCTACTCGGGAAGCATTGTGGCTTTGTGTCATCAAGTGTAATGTCCACTTCAGCCTTGCGCCGCACGTCACATTCATGTATAAATTATATATCTATATGATTCATCAATAATAATACTTATACAAAATCACTAGAATTATTCATGTTTCTGTAGTAGCAGGGCTCATTATTCACCCACTGCAGCGTGAAAATGTACGGGTTGAAACAATTACCAAACTTTTCTTTGTAGACTCATCAACGGTACGGTTAGCATGCGCAGCTCTCTGAATGTACGATGCCTGTATTCTGAGCGTAATTGACATGGTTCGTTGTTGTAAATTTTGTCATGAAAATGCAGGATTCCCTGATTCCTATGCCTGGGATGCTGACTTTTTCCATTGCTATTTCCATATGAGTTCTAAGCAAGTTATCAATCACGAAAAGCAGACGGATGACCGATCAATAACCTTAACCTAAGCATTAACTTCGGCACTAGCTTTTTCAGTTCATTATCAATTGGTCAATTTTCATGAGCGTCAGCAGAAATACCTTCGTATAGGCATTTTGTTACTCAAAAATGTTGCTGTAAATACGTGCATAAGGCGTTCCCTGATTGTATGATACATTTGCATTTACGAATGCCGCTAACTGTACCTTACTAATTATAAGAGAAGCCATTTCAACGCATGTTACATAAATGTTTGCTTTGTTGCTGGAATGCGCTAAAATTCTTTCTATGATGAGGTTACGGGCTTGGGGAACTCTAAAAATTCTTCGTAGGCTAAGCCTGTGGTGCGCAATTTTCCGCCGTCAAGTCTGTAAGAAAAATAAGGATTTAATTCCAACACGAGCAACTTTAGAATAAAGGATCTCACATGCATAACCGGTCAAGCATATGCAAAGAATTAATCTGCTCTGCATTACACTAAGACTTTTTATAATTATTAATTATCTGCCAGTGTGCGACATACAAATCAATTTAAATAACAGAATCATCTGCTCGATCTACGGCTCTCATTGATGTGCTCCCAAAACTTCCGCTTCCGCTGCTACATCAAAAATTTCTCGAGGCCCAGTCTGTAAACAATGACAAAATAAAATGAGTACCGATGCTGCCAAATATTAGTTACCATCAAAACTTGACATGTTCAACTCAAATTAATTATAAATTTTGGTCATATTAAACGAAGCATCTCCTCAGCTTTGGAGCCATAAACCAAGTTGACTAGTTTTGATCTGTATGGCTTGCACTTCTTCAAATCTATCTTTCAGTCCAACTTCATCAGTGCCCAGCGGCCGTTCCAGTCGGCCACCAAATTACCAAGGTATATACTTCCTAAATTCATGAACATCTGTTACGCAGGAGGGTGTGAAACACTTGAGAGTAGATGTCGCTGTAAATTCGCTTGCACTACCCAATGGCTGACATTATAATACACAGGCAATAAAGTTCCTAGGAAACAACACAACAAGCTGTAACCTAAACAGAGTTTCATTTCTGCCCTGCTCATACGAAAATTTACGTTAGTATATGTACATAGTCACAATCTATGGTTTATAAAAAATATTTCAATTTTTTCATTTCCACACCATTCTATACTTAATGGAAAATCTACAAGTATTGAATTCAACTCACGCAAATTCTATGTGAAGTTGATGCGTCTCCAGTAACAACTGCTTGAGTTGCGGCTGGTTCAATTTTAACTTTTGTTGTTTTTGAAATTGTATGAACAGGCTGACAGAGTTGCAGCTTGCTGGGATACTACTCTCGTTTGAACTTTATTGGCAGCCATTTTATGACCAGATAATTGACTTGTTGCTATGGCTCGAAAGTGGGAATTGGCCTCTTCCTACTTCACACGATTTACCTCACCTCGATCCGCTTCATCTGCTAGATCCAGCCCCTCGCGAGGTCCCTAAATTCAGTGTTTGAACCTATGTCTCGTCGGAACCCCGCTTTTAACTGCATCACTCACGGATATGAGGAATATCTCCTTCTCATGCTGCATCTTCTCTGTAACCCTTTTTTTTGAGAAAGTCTGCCCACTCATCCGAATTCAGACTGACATCATCAATATCAGGTTTTTCTCATAGTTCTCTGGTTCTTCATCGCTCGACAAGCCTTGGGCATCTGGTAACGAGCACGCTCTAGGAATTTCCGAAGATAGGAATGAGCGCTCATACTTCCATCAGCGAATTTTCTCTTCCATCAAAAGTCCACGGATGATCATTCGTATCCATTCATGACCAAAGAATCGAAGTTGGAAGAGCACGGCCCAAAAGAAACGATGGGCATAATAATGACTTCAGGCCAAAAGTTCTCCGACTTCAGGGTTTCAATCATGACGTAGGGCATCACTGTCTTGCGTACACTGAGGAACCGGACCAGTGGACTGGAACTGACAGAACTGCGAACTGGCGAACTGAGTGAGCCATCCTAAGTAACAGGAAATTGGACGGAATGGCCTGGAGTCCAGGACCTCGGTAATCCCTGGGATAGGGTTTCGCGACGTAGGACGCATTACTAAATTTGACTTTGCTGAGGGGTAATACAGGTTTTAGGGTCCATAGCCATGTACTCATCTGCGGTATCAATCTCATAGTTCATGGTTGTATTGTTCGCGCTATCGCTCGACTGAACTAACATAGACAGCAACGGTGTTGTCAGTTGTGAATCTCTCAGTATGACCAACATTTTCATAGACCTCAAACCTGAACAGAAGATGTCGTAGGGTAAAAGTGTTTATGACATTGACATGTACAGGGGATAGTTTCAAGTCCCGTACTTCGGGACACTCGCTTGCCCAGGTGGAACATAAAATTGTCAGTTGCTGGTGGCAAAGAGTTTTGATTCAATCGCCAAATCTCAAATTACGGTAACTAAAAAATTCTTTAATAAAACCGATCTTTTAGTTTTAATTGCTTGCCGCTGCCGCTTGCTCTGCGCTTTAGGTAGCATGGGTTAAAAGCACGAGTTTTACAGTATAAGTTATATTTACATGCAATATCATATAGTATTTAACTCAACTCTGTGTAAAATGGCTAGCATAATTTTTGTACTGTTGCCGTGAAAGGTTGCGGAGCCACAGTAAATCCTGGAAGAGGGACAGTCGAAGGTTCAGGCTTGGATGGGTTCCGTTCAAATTTGTACCGTTGTAGAAGTGCTGTGAAAAAGATGAAGATTGTCATCCGGGCCAGGGGCTCTCCCGGACAGGAGCGTTTACCTTCAAATCAACAAATAAAATTCACTAACATATGCTTTCACAAATTCACACAGTAGCCCCCTCTCAGTAAAAGTAGAAAAAGCATATACCAATTCCAAATGGAATCAAGTTGTCAGACTTGATCAAATTCCCATCTGAATCTAGAAATCTTTCAGGTCGGAAATTTTCCGGGTCCCCCCATGTACTCTGATCATTGTGGGCCGAGTATAAGTTCATTATAGTGAATGTGTCCTGTGAATAAGGAAACGGCATACAAATTGGAATATTCAGTTGGACAAGCATGAACTCAACTCAAACCGTGTCTTTGAAAATAGACCTTTGGTATGGTGTAGCCACCGAGGTGGATTTCCTCTAAAGTGGAGTGCGGTGGTGTTATGGGAGCTATACTGGACACCCGTTGAAGTTCACCCAGGACAGCTTCCGTGTATGGAACTCTGTGAGCCAAAAACAGTTGGTAACCAAACTACATCAGAAAGCGTGAAAATTGGGCTATTAAGCTTACTTGGATCTATCTGAGTAGGATAGCAAATGATCTGTGCCGGCGACGGAGATGATCTCGTTCCGAACTTTATCCTGCACCTCGGGGTACAACACCATGTACAAGATAGCAAAGGCGATGGAATTACTTGTCGATTCCGCACCAGCCGTGAAAAGGTCCACGCAGATAGATATTAACTGGCTCACTAATCCAGGTACAATCAGTATTTTTAGCCACAGCAAAAACTCTGATCCCATTTCCACATCATATCCACATCCCTAAATTTTCTACCTGAAAATGACGGATCCGCAGCTTTGCCATCAGGAATGTCCTCAAGAGCATGAAGGTACTCGTCAATGAAATCGCGAGGGTTCTCTGGATCCCTAGTCTTCTGGTGAGCTTCAATGTGGGACTGAAAAGAATGAAAATTCTAGATGTAACCAAAAGTAAGTGTGTAAATACAATTTGGAAGTCGTGACATTCTGATATTCAACTCACTCGAATGAAAGCTGTAACTTCTTTACGGCCTTCCAATTGCTGCCGGACGGGCGCACCGAGGTACGGGATAAATCTGAGGATCGGCAACCTTGTGAGGAAGCTTCCGAACGGATTACCCAAGCGAAAGATCTGGTTCACATGGTAGAGGAGCTTCTTAAAGTCCTCATCATCGTGACTGTGCCGCTTTCCCGCCAACACTGTCCACAGGATATTGATGACAGAAACCCCAAATAGATCTTGAATGGAAATGATTCCGTCCTCAGTCTTTCCGACCTTCTTCTCCATCTGAATCATACATTCTTCCACCTCCTCATGAATCACATTCTCCAAACTTGTTTTACCAAACCCCCAGTCCCGTAGGTGGCGTAATGTGAACCGGCGCTGGGTTTTCCAAAAATCCCCATCTACAAACATGATTCCTGTCCAAAGTGTAACAATAAATAAATAAGATTAGACACTGCTCAAATTTTAAAAACTAACCAAAAGTCGTTACCTTTCTTTTCCCCGCTGAAACTTGTTATAAACTTTGGCCGCCCGATGTAGCTGTCATTGAGCAAGGATTCCCTGATGGCCTCAGGCCCATTGATAATAACAGTCGGAATGAGGCCCAAACGACAGCCCGCCACAGAGCCATACATCTGGCCGAAACGGGCCAGAGCTGGACCGAAACTGGATCCCAGTTTTTGAATCATCGGACCTGCTCCCACTATGGGATATCCATTTGGCCCTGAAGTATCAATAAATGCAAATTTTTTAAGTTGATAAGTTTTTGCTTTGGCCCTCAAATGCTCGCTGTAAAATTTAAGAATGGATTGAAGTTTATGGTTAATTTACCCGGTGGAAAATTAGCAGGTCTTGGCTTGTATTTAAAGGCAATCCATAGGAGGGCGAGAAATGTCCCGAGCAAAATCAACTCTATCAACATTTTTGCTTCTTCTCAGTCGGTCTAGGCAGCGAACTGTTAAAGTTTTGACTGGGCGGTTGACAATAAGCGGTCGGACCGTTCTCACTGCTAGCCAAGGTGACTTGCTGTAGTATCAGTCTCTGTGGCGTTGGCATTGGATGCTAAAGTGTTTAGCTCTATATCGCATATCACATAGTTATAGAGAAGTGAATCTGCTGAAGGTGTTATGCTATCGGACATATGTGTTGTGTTACGTCATGGACTGAAAGCTACAGACGTGAGGGCGAGTTAAGTGCATTTAGCAGGGCACAGAATGTAATGATGAATACTCTTTTTCTTGTGGGAGTGTACGGCGCCACAGAGAGTTATACAGTCTGCGTAGCGTAATATTACGCAACTCGCAAACGGTGTTTTTGCTCCAATTTTCAGCATCTCAATCGTACTGACAAAAGGCTGGATGAGGGAGCAAAAAGAGCATAAACAGAGGATGCTTTAAAATATTAAGAATAAAATGAACTTTAAACAGCGTTAGTAGGTTGTTTAAAATCGCCTCGTTCCCCGACCAAGGTTAACCTGAATCCCTTGTCATTATCTTCCTTATGGAAAGATAACAATTCATAATCATGAGACTGTTTCACTTAAACTTGTAAACGGAGCACCGCTCAATCATGCCTCGACAAAATTTAAAGTGCAGCAAGATGAGTTGGTACGTATTTGGTTTCCTCCATTGCGACTATACGCCCGAAGTATTCCACAAGGGAGATAAAGTGGATCTTGAGGCGAGGAACAAATATTTCCTGTACTTGGCCAGCTACACGATATTATTACATAATCTATCTATTATCTTATCTAATCTATTACATATATACATCTATCAAACTTGAGCGTGCTTACTGACTAGCTCAAAATAAGACTGTGGACTACACTTGTCACGCAGCCTAACAAGTAAATTTACTACTTTGCACGATAATCAAGTACCACGCATAATGCGGCTTGCATAACCTTGTTGTTTACATGAGTCCAGCAACGGATAGCAAAAGTCATTGAGATTACGTAAACTTGGGCAGAGGCAAAAAAGGTATCCTCAAGTACCGTACGCTGTACGCAACCTCTCTCCAAAGCATTACTGCTGATTCTCTAGCTTCGAGTGAGACGGAACACATGAAAGTGTGCGTGCACCAGCGGCGTGAAATTATCCGTCTGAATTTGTGATCACGTGGAATAAAACTATATCGCAATGATCTTACTCCTGGTATTGGCCGGAACGGCCATTTACTTTCTATACAAATTCCTCTCCCCAGATCTCCCAGCAAACTTCCCTCCAGGTGAGTACAAGTGGAGTACAGTCTCCAGCGTGGGCGAATCTCGTGCTCAAGTTATTAGTTTGAATGAACGACTTCGAAGGCCTCCAAGTACTGTCATTCTGCACAGGTCCGAAAAACTACCCAATTGTGGGGGCCGTTCCGAATATCGTGAAGCTTGACAAGACCCTCCACGTCGCGTTGTTGAAGATTGGTGACACTTACGGGCCCATTGCCGGGTGTTTCTTTGGCAGGCGCCGCTCTGTCATCATAAATGGTCCCAAAGCAGTTCGAGAGATCTTGCATTCCGAGGCGTTCAATGGACGCCCCATTGTCATTAACGGATTTCGAGCGGAAGTTCTCGGTATTACATATTACTGAAATGACAACCGCGAACTCTTTGAAAACATGTTGCATTATTTCTTTATACACAGGGATCATGTTTATTGAGGGGGAAATGTGGCGAGTTCAAAGGCGCTGGACGATGAGGCATCTCCGGGACTGGGGCTTTGGTAAAGTGAGTCTGGAGAGTCTGATTCACGACGAGATCCAGGAGTGCATCCGGCAGGTGCGGAAGAAGGTGGAGGCAGGGGTGAATGGAGTGATCCCAGTCCATAATCTCTTCAATACCTCCATGGTGAACATTCTGTGGGCCGTAATGGCGGGAAAGCGCTACAGCCATGATGACCCCCAGTTGCAGGATATTCTGGCTAGGATAAACCAAGTGTTTCGCAGTGGTACTCCTCTGGGTAGGCTCGTGGATGACTATCCCTTCCTTCGCCATTTCCCTATCATCGGGAGACATTGGAAGCAGAATCAGGATGCTCAGGAGGCTATGAATTCTCTCATAAAGGTTAGCCTGAACCCATAAAATCTATCCTGTAATTACTATGAGGGTAATGCTGTAAACTATACTCTTATGTGTTTAGGCAAGCATTAGTAGTCACCAGCTCACGCGAGACCGTGACAATCCGCGGGACTTTATTGATGAGTATCTGCATGAGGTGGAGGATACTCCAGAAGGGAAACCAGCAGACCCATCCTTTACTAGTAAGTTTGACTCACGAAAAGATACTTGGAGAGGAATTAGAATTGCAAAATATGAGCAAATGTCTCATGATTTTATTATTATAATTATAATTATTGTTATTTACTCTTGTTATTTTTAAAAAATTAAAAATATTTTCAGTGAATCAACTTCTGCACATTTGTATGGACTTGTTCACGGCGGGTGCGGAATCAACGGGTAATTCCATAGCTTTCGCCATTTTGTATTCCATGCTGTACCCCGAAGTGCAGAAGAAGGCTCGGGTGGAAATCGACGAGCTCGTTGGGAAATCACGACTGATGTCCTACTCTGATAGGTTAAGGTAAGACGTATTACTAGGAACAATTAATTTTTCGACTGCGAAAAGTAATTGACGCTGGTAATGACACCACAGTAGCTGAAATCAATGATTGACAAAGATGATAAAGTCCTCAATTTGTCACATGATCACAGATTGCCGTATGTGGAGGCAGTCCTTGCAGAGGTTCAACGCGTTGCCAATATTGCCCCGCTCACCGTCCCACATTCTAACATGGAAGTTGCAAAATTCGAAGGTTACACTATTCCAAAGGTGAGGATAGAGTTTAGTCTTATTTTAGAAATCTCAATAAAGTCATTCTATAAAAGCTCAGTTAATAAGAGGTGGTGATCGTACGGATAGAATACTATGATCAACATCAACTTGTACTCGGTGCACATGAGCAAAGAACTTTGGGGGGATCCGGAGAACTTTAGACCGGAGCGATTCTTGGACTCAGATGGTCATTTCCAGAAATCTGAGAATCTCATACCCTTTGGAATTGGTAGGTAACGTTCTGCTTGTCTTCCGGGATTTTCGAGAGATCTTAAATATTTTAACTCGTTCTTGCTGAAAATAGGTAAGCGTGCTTGTCCTGGAGAATCACTGGCGCGAATGAACTTAACCCTGTTCTTCGCCTCCCTGCTTCAACATTTCGACTTTAGCGTGGTAAAAGATGAGCCCTTGCCATCAACGGTCCCACTTCCTGGTTTCACAATTGCACCTCAACCGTTCATGGCCAAAGTGACTCCGCTATAGTTCATGATCGTCATAACTGTTAGTTATTCACGCGGTGATTTCTCAACCTTTTCGTCGCATCGAAAGGAGAGAGCGCTTTTCAAACTCAAGTTTTTTAAGTTCTGAAAGTTACCTCCAATAAACAGTGTATATATGATAATAGAAATAGATATTGAATAAATTTATATGTCAGAATAGGTTTACTGTTGTAATTTGTGAGACGCAACGCGGTGAGATCTTCCAGCAATTTAAAGCTTACTTAGGGCACGTGGTTGTGTCTATGTAAATTGATTTGGTGGCGAACGCCTCCAGACTTCTAGCATTCAAGACATATGACTATCGATTTTGATTGTAACTGATTGTGGCTAAAATTACACTTATGCCGGGCAACTGTCACAACAAAGCTTTCAATGGCGTTGAGGCTGACCTGACCACCTTTCCAGCTGATCACGCGTACATTTATTTCGTCTATAAAAATTCGGCACTACGAAATTATTCCAGTATAACGCATTTTTTGGGATCCAATTCTCAACTGGAATCTTACGAAGCTCTTAAGTTAAAACTTGTCTGTAAAAGTCCATAAACTTCTTTTTAAATTTATTAATGTCGCGAAGCAGTATTAAGACAAGCGACGTTTAACTATCAGCACATCAAACTGTTGGCTGTTATAGGGAATGAGTTTACCAGCTCCCACTTGCGAAAATAAAATAAAGTCGTGTACGTACTTGTGAGAGTTTGTGAGTCGAAATGATTCTTTCGGAAGTATGACTGACATCATGATCATGACAGCATTAGCGTAAATAGCTTGAATAGTTAAAAGGCTATTAAATCTCCATTGTTCTCTCACTTATCCTCATCGCTGAACGCACAAATTTGCATTCAGTGGAACAAAAATCGACAGAGAGCACTTCTTGAAGTCATGCAGCTCCCTTACTATCGTACAGCCGGAATGAACCTAATAGTTTATCTCTAAATGTTCCACCAGTCAGAAGGACATTCTTCCGTAAGTCCGTGAAACAAAGGTGAACGTTAGTGTGAACGGTGTTCAAGCGAATGGAAAAAAACATATCGCAATAATTGACCAGAATGCTTTACTCTGACCATATCTATAAATCTATCCGTATACTATGGGTTTTTCATAGAAAACCGCAAAAATTTCTGCATCATGGCCGCCGATTTTTTACCCAGGCCCTAAAGAGGACCCTCTCGACTAGTAATGAATTTTTAACTACGCGTTTGCGATGTCAGTCCCCGATGCGATGGCGGGAAATATGAACGCTAATATAGTTTCTGCGGGAGCTATGCGAATTGCGCTTAGCTTCCAAACAGTATGACCGATTGCTTTATTTTACTTTGAGGATGTAGCCAATAAAATTATGTAGGATTTCTTTCAAAGTTTTTCAGATCAGTACAACGGTATTCTCAAAATTTCAAAAATAACTTTAAAATTTTGAACATTTCAAGCAAATTCGAATTATGTTACAATTTTCTTGCAGAAGGTTATACAAATTGTAGATTTCAATCCATTGCAACAAAAATTGCCAAAAACTTTTTGCATTAAAATAATGTAACCTCCTATCATCAACATTTGGCACTATTGGTAAGCTTGTTGTTTGGATCGATTGTACTGATTTAGCAGGAAGGAGCACGAATGGCTGTCGTCCACGCTGAATGACATGAAGCGATGCTTACTCACGGGTCTTGTTATCTTCACTGTCTTCATCGTGATCCAGTTCAAGAATTTTCACTGGGAAACGTGTCGGCAAGTGTCATGTGCGCTACTAATACTACATGATAGGTAAAATTTATCGGCTTACGTCAAATAGAACCCAAGGCTACACGGATTTAGAAATGATAAATGACCTTCTACAAAACAGGAGAAATACTAGTGGACAAAATCTAACTTATGACAACATAAAGGCCAAGAAGCACCTATTACTGGATAGCCATACTTGCAAAATTTTGAATGAAGGCCCAGAAACCAAGGAATTCATCCCGAGCCCTCGTAAGACTTGTCCAGACCCCCATTTCTTCATCAGTGATGACGGGGTTAGTTGTTTATACATTTGTGTGGGTTTCATTTTTTAATTTAGACTTACTGTTTATTTTTAATTCGAGGACCTTTTAACTTAAATACAACTACCATAACTAGTCATTAATTTTGTCCCGTCATATCAAAACCTTATTTGATATCCTTCCAGATCATATATCTACCCAAATATGGCTACAGGAACTTTCAGAACTGTTGCTATAGCGAGATTTACCGGGTAGAGGAACCAAGTAGGCCCCACACCACTTCGGATTGGGAAGTGAAGTATGACCGAAATGCAAATTCATCCCTCAACTGGCGTACCACGCAGCGTGGAAAGGAATCATCACATGAAACTTTTACCGTAGATTGGAAACGTGCAAGCCGATCCTAGCGGCGGGTGTGCCGCTTCAATCTCCATATGTCCGGGTGGAGTGCCTACTAGGTAATTCGAAGCGACGACACGTGGATTTCAGTTCCGCCGTCTTTCCCCCTGCAAAGAATTCGAATAGGACGGCAAAAAAAGTTGTATATTGGCACCGTCGCCGTGGGCCTGCCAGTAGTCGCCCTCCAAATGTGATTTTTATCGGGGTCAACGGAGTGTCGAGATTACAAATGATGAGGGCTCTGCCGAAGACACGAAAGTTTGTACTGGAAAATGATTTTATTGAGCTCAAAGGTTTCACAAAGATTGGTATCAACAATTTTGCCAATATGATGGCCATGCTGGCAGGGTCGGATGAGAAAAGGTACAAATGCTGGCGTAGTCAGCATAAATATCCGCTAGATGACTGCCCCTTCGCATGGAAGAATTTTAGCTCCCGCCACTACATCACGGGAATTGTGGAGGACTCTCCCGCCATTTCCATGTTTAACTATGACAAAATTGGATTTGTTCAGCAGCCAACCGACTACTACCCGAGGACAATGATGGTTGCAGCGCATAAGTATCTGGATTCTGGGAGAGTCTATGGACTCACTCGTAACTGCTTCAATGGATTGACCTTATTTGGCACTGTGTTCAACTACACGCGAAGATTCTTGAGCGTTGTAGCCAGTAAGTATCCTTATTTCCTTGTGAGTGCGTACAAGACCCTTCCCGGAACTCCATTCACCACTATTGCGGTCAGTTGGTATGTCTTTTAAATGTACACTTTTAGGGCACAGCAAATAAGGTATCAGATTCTTCCCATTTTCAGGGTGAAGACGGGAACTTTAGGGAACTTCTTCGAGATATGGTTCATGATCCGAATTACAGTGGAAATAATACGCTTATCATTTTCCATAGCACCCACGGTGCTGCGTACTCAAGCTCCTTCAAGAGTTACTACGAGGAAGGACTGCCCATGTTTCTCATTCGCTTCCCGCCTCAGTTAAGAAAGCGGTATCCCGATTGGTACGAAAATCTCAAAGAGAACGCAAACCGACTAACATCACCTTTGGATGTTCATGCAATGCTGGAGGATATCTTGTCAGTGACCTCGAAAACCCAGGTCTTCTCATATGGTCAACGAACTAAGGATGAACGACCTGTGTACTCCTTATTCGAAAGTATACCACGAAATCGGTCTTGTCAGTCAGCACTCATACCGGAGCAGTATTGTCGTTGCGGCGCTACTGAAGAGACAATGGTTCAGAAAAAGTTATCTCATCGTTTGGCTCAAACTGTGATGGAAAATATAAGCAGCGTCCTGGCACCGATTATTGGAGGAAATATGTGCGTGCCACTGAATTTAAGTAGTATTCAATATGTACGGGTCGTAGGTGAGGGTCATGTTCTTCGGAATGTATCGAAAAAAAAATTTGGGGATTACCGTGTGGGCATTGAGACGTTCCCGTCACAAGCCTTATTTGAAGCTGTGGTTCGTGACTACCAGGACTCTGGGCCGATAATAGTAGGAGATATAAGTAGGATGGATAGTCCAAAAAATCAAAGTTTCTGTGTCAGGAATGAAGAGTATTCTAAATTTTGTTACTGCTATGACGTCGGCGTTCACGCGAGGATCAGCAAATTGAAGGAATTGATGAAGTGGTCATCTTTTACGTGGTGAATGATGTATGGCTGTTAGAAGTTTGAAGTTCGAGATTTAATGCATCATCAATTAAAATTTTCAAATCAAAGACTGTCGATCAGTTTTTGGGTAGGACAAACCATGTACAATGTCTTGGATAACAGATGACGGCGGGAACGGTGGAATGGTGACATCAGATATAGAAGGCTCCGTCTTGGTGATAGTTTTTGGGTCTGTATGTTTCATTTTCTTTACAACCTAAATTCGACATGATCTTCTGAGATTCCTTGAGAAACTCCTCCGCTTCAGCTATGATATTAGTACCTCGAACAAGACGTGTGAGGAAACCTCTACCATTAATGCTGCTCGCCACCCCTACGGTCAGAGAAAGTTTTCATTGGAGATGTTTTTGAACCGGTAGATTCCTTGGGTGAGCACCTTCCATTCATTAGACTTTGCTGTCGTAAATCATTGACTGAACGTGTTGGTTTTGGTTGGTTCCGCGCTCGAGACTCTTGGTTATGCCCCCAACTCTGTGATTTCCCAATTGATTTTTGATTTCGTTGTTTCTTTTTCCAGTCATTAGAATTTGGAAGTAATATCATGGGACGAGTAGAAGATGAAGAAGTTGTTGTCCCTGTATTAGCGTGTTTTTTGGTATGTTGTAATTTATTTGCGTTCGCATAATTCCACGTTTGGCCCGCCGGAACTTTATCATGATCTTCACAGTTTTCCCGATCCGGGAGGTTCATATTCTTGCCCATACGTTGCTCGCTAACCTTCGGATTTTTGACGTTTTCATTCAGATTGAAGTTTGATGCTGATGTCTGAATACCTTCATGGATTGTGTGTGTTCTGATTTTGTCTGAAATTGATAGGATTAATAAATAGAATATAGAATAGAACACTTTCTCCAAATCACCAACACTCGAAAATTTCACAATGACCAATTAGAAATACAAACTATCATTTGTCATATATAGCAGTTCATAACTACAAATGTTTTATTTCATAAATTGCAATCTTTTACCATATATTTTTTGTTTTAGAGCAGAACCGGCGCACTCATCAGCGTGTGTCTCAGCATGAACAAATTGATTGTTGCAGGTTTGTGACATTCTATCACCCGCATTCTTTCGTACGTAATTGGAAGGCGTGAATGTTTCTTGAGCACGGCACGGACAACAAGATGGCATCGACAAGTCGACAGTTGGATTCGGCGGAACTTCTATTCCATGATCTTTCCCTCTCAGAAATAACTTTCGCGGATCATTGTGCGGGTCGTAAGGCAGCGGCAGGACGGGCCTGTACGCTGGTGGGCTCGGCGGTTGACGAAATATGGGTTGAGGAAAACAGGGTCGTTTCGGTGGGCCAGTTTCGTGCACTGGAAAACTTTGCTGTTGTACACGGTGTGACTGTAGAGGGAGCTCATAACAGATTGGCGCCGGATAATCAGGTGACCTCATCAAACATGGGCATCGTGGTACAGGTACTGCTTGACTTTCACAAGTGTAACAGCAAGGTACAGAATCACTACTAATGAGCGGTTCAACTCCGGAACAGTAAATTATGGGAGGTGCAGTCGGCTGATCAAAGTATTCCAGCGGGTCACAACAAACTCCCGAAAACGAAGGCTCTAGCAGGAACGTAGTGTCTTCAGGCCTCGGCGAGCATGTCCAAATTGGCGGACATGATCTTTGGTAAGAAAATGATTGGGCTATGGGTCTTGGTGTGGGGCTAACTGCAGGCGGTCGCGAAAAAGTGCGCAGAAATCTGGAGTATCCGCTCGCCACCATTCCTTCCCATGGACGCCGTGGGCTCGGATGCCGATCGCCAGGACTTGGAGGAACTTTGGACGTCGCAGCAGATCCTTGGAATTCCTCGCAATCAACATGGTTGTTGCCACTGTTACGGCGTGAACGTGACTTTGCATTCATCCCACCTGTGCACGTGAAAGTTTTTCAGTTTGTATAACGCGGGAGCGGGAAGTATTAAAAACAAAACTGTTTTTATTGGTCGCTTCCGTATACATTACATAATAATGATAATAATACTAATGACAATAATTATAACAATAATAATAATAATAATAATAACCAGAATGGTACAGATAACCACTAGGCTGCTAATAAGCAACTATAGATTGAGCTACGAGAGCACCGCCACGGTTGTGCACTTTGACTATAATGCTAAATGATAATTTAGATGAATACATGCTGTATAGTATTGACCTTTGAAAATAATTCTCAGCAGCGCGGGGAAAAAGTAACGGAATATCCTTTCTTCCGGCTCAGATCGAGTCCACAAAGAGATGGATACACGGTGCACGTATTGTAATACGAGCCGGGATTATCGCGACTTAACTACGCCCCTCAATTCATACTCAGCGGGTGACGGTTGAATATGAAGCAAGCGCCTTTGAGGACGCTCCAACAACAGAGATTCACTTCACACTCTTGATTCATAATATTGCCTTCGTTGCACACACGTTACTCTTCCTGGCTCCACTGAACGACATATAAAAGCTGTAGAAATTGGCACTGATTTGTTGATTCCTGTATGATAAATCGAAAGGAAGTTCTTTGGTGACTTGTGTGGTACTGTACAGTATGGTGTGGCAAACATGTGAAGCGAAATACAGAGGCTTTATACATACCCTAACCCATCTAGCCTACCTGTTCGAATTTTTTAATGGGGTATGATAATGGTAATGGTAGGGTAGGTAGCTTTGCGAAGAGGGTAGGATGACAGCAACAGTAGATTTAACCGCAACAGCATAACCTTACAACAACAATAACTGGCAACATGGAAAACTTAAAAAGGTGTGAGGGTGTGACAGTCATACTGTGAGATTTAAAAAAAAGACTTCTTTTTCATAATAATAATTTCTTAAGTACAGAAAATAATACACAGATTCTTAATTACTAGTACAACGGTGAAAACAACGGCAACGGGAACAAATTGAACGGATTCAGGAAGCCTCATATCTCAGGTCATACTAAAGGTCATACTAACATTATATTATTCGGCGGAAATCCGCAAGCGGCGAACCTAATTCAAAGCGTCATAGTCGTCGCAAATATTCTTCTGGGAGGACATTTTCGTGGCCTACAAGCTGCGCTGGCGCGGCAGGGAAGCTCCAAAAGCTACTATATGGCAGCTACGGCTCAGAGCTTCTAGAAATGCTCAGCAGGGACTAATGGGCTAGGACTGATTCCAAGGCTACTGGTGGTGCCCCCGAGGCTTTGCGCCGAATTCGGGGGTTGGGGCGGAGGGAGCACGTGCATCTGAGCACCGCGACTCCGATTGAATATTTGACCAGAGTTGAAGGGCTCCAACTTGGGTACGGAAGAGCTCCCACCTATAAATAAAATTAGAATATATTAGAAAAAGTAATTAATTAAATTGTCAGATTTAGAAAGATTCAGTCTGCTCGCTCACACGCTAGTTGATACTACAGTATATGACAACTCAAACGATTTCCAACACTCACTTTTCTGATCTGCTGGAATGTATTTGGACAAATGCACCGTTGGTAGCGGAAGAAAACCCGGGCTCATGGGCATCACATCGATTGTCATTTGTTGCGAATCACAGCCATCCACAGAGACCACGCCTGGATTAGCCGAATAAATTACAAGAATGTGTTAAACAAATAGAAATGTGTACATTATTGCGTGCCCTCGGATTTGACCGTGAAACCAAGCACTCACCCGAGGTCCTCCCACATATTGCCCACATGTGCTGATCCGCCCGAACCTCATACATGAGGGATTGCTGCGAAGATTCCTTACATTTATCCACGTCGATGATCATAGCGCACATGTTGCCAACGCGGCAGAACTCACTGCCCTTGTGGGGCTCCACCCGTGACTTGATTTCAAACTGAGTCTGGGATTAACACGGGACACATTATTGGTGGCCAAGTTGGAATTTCCATTATAAAATTGTGACGGAGAATCAGCCAGATGCTCACCTTGAATCTTTGGAGGCAAATATAATATTTGTATAGCTCAAGGTACGCCGTGTCTTTATTGTCTTTCGGAGCCTCCGCTTCCATCCCCGCCTCGCTCTCCCCTGCCTGGAATGTGATTGAGAATTCTAGTCGGAGCGGATTCTCATCGTCAAAGTCTTCCACCCCAACTTCCCACATGTATGACGCTGTCTGAGCTTGACTCAGGGTCTGCAAAGTGTAATAAAAAATAAATAGTCTTTCCCCGCACATCAGGATATAAGATCTTTCCCTATTAGGCTCTCAATACCCGAATCTGTACTGCCTGACTTCGTATGAATGAAATTCATATATTAGACTTTTCTAATTATATTTGGTCCGCAGGTATTCATTGTGGGATAATTATTACCAGCAACTGGGATCTTGGGTTGAGCGGTACGAGTGGAACATCCTGGGAATTTTGACTCTGTACACTAAGTTGATGTGATCGGAGTGAGAATGTGGAGTCGCACAAGCCATGGAGCATCACTTGGATGAACTTCCGACGACCCACAGTGTTGAGCCGATGTGAAGACATGAATGGAGGGATGAAGACTACAGGAAGTTTCGTTTCTTCACTTGACCATGGACTCCGTGTCATGAGCTAAACCAAATAGAAAGTCAATGTAACCAAATACTAAACAAAACTGAGTCAGTAATGAGGCGGATGGAAGAAACTGTACTAATAACCTTATGCTCGATCACAGAGTTGTCCTTTTGAGGTCCCAGCTCAGCCTTGACAATAACCTCGACTGTGATGGTACTAAATGGGCCCGTCGGGGGTAGCGGCAGGGCAACCTCCGTACTTAACATGGAATCCTTGTGAATTTTGAGCAGAAGGCCCAACGAGGATCTTATATGAAGGTACATATTCTGTCGGTGTGTGTACACAAAATAAAAAAGTTTACAAAGTTAAGTTTTGATAAATTCACATATTTACGACATGATATACGTTGTGCAGTTTTACTCCCAGTTTCCATCCACTCACCTCTACAATATTATTGCTACCAGTAAAAAGCTTGAGTGAAATGACTTGTTCAATGCCAGCGATCAGATTCACATTTTCCGCTCCAATCTCAATCTTTCCTGGAATCCTCTCGACGAGAAACTTGTAACGGCAGCCCATCCGCGGAGATAGCAGTTCAAACTGCTTGATTTCCAATGAAACTTGACCCAGTCGGAACATTCCGGGCTGGGTTACCTGCAATTAACACACTCGTCAGTTACAGCTAGATACTTTCCCTTCATTTTGACGAGCAGGTGTAGCATGTGTCAAAGTATAATGTGTGCAACTATATTTATCCACTTAATTATGATAAAACAGACCTGAGCCTTTAGTGTGACAGTGTTAACACCCGGGTTAATGATAATATCGTTGGTTTTAGCTGCCAGACTAAAATCAGTCTTGAGAACCTGGATGTCCCCTGCCTTCATCTGACTGTCTTTCCGTCTGAAATGAGTGGAAAAATTCATAAACTGTTCCCTTTCCTGTATTTTAGAAAAAAATGGGAAGCAACGTCACCTGAGAGCTTGATGAGAGTTATGGCACAGGAGTCGTCCTCCGTTAATAACTTTGTCCTGCTTCACATCCAAGTGCTGACTCAAATCCAAGCGGAGCATTGAGTAACTCAGGTCCATTAGAGCCACGTTCAAGTCCTCCTCCTCACAGGTGGAAGGATTCAGGTTGAGACTTTCCTTGCGGACAAGCTTATCCTTAGCGACGGCGGTAACTTTGTTTTCAAAACTTGAGCGCTTCACCACCCCTTTCCCACTACCGCCAGAGCCCGAGGTTCCGCGACCTTTTAACGATCCAGGTGTCCCTGACTGAGAGCTCAGAATGTCTCCATGTTTTTCGTGATCATTATCACATAGGAGGAAAGCCACTTGCAAGCGTGAGCTTGTGACGGGCTTTGGCAGGTTTGAGTGTATCTCCACGTGGATGGTTACGGGACAGGAGTTCAAGTTGATTTTCCCCGGAGTTTCGATCCCGATCGTGCTGACGGAAAATGCATCATCCATTGCGGATAGTATATGCCGAGCTGAAGCGAGAAAGAATAAAAAAGTATAACACAGAAATCACAATGATATTATTTGGTTTCAAACGCTGCGTTGGTACCTGAATTCTTCTGGTTGGACAGAGTGTTCATCATCTCGTCAAAGAAGTAGTTTCTACGCTCATCATTCAAGGATTTACAACAGGCAAGGTGTGCACATGTCCGAATATATCTGGAGAGTTACAGAAGGTGGGGTTAGTTTACAAAAACTTGAAACTCCCCATTCGCTTGTTCAATTTACTTGTCATAATCGTTGGTGATTAGGTAGCATTGAGCGAGTTTGAGTAGAACATCCACCACTAGAAGATTCCATCGGTCATCCCTGAACGTTTTCAAGGCATCCGTGAGGAAGCCAATTGCCTTGATATACTCCTCAGCCTCCATGTAGTACACCGCAAGACTAAGCCCGACTTTACGGGCCGAACGTATCCTTCCAATGTGCTTGTAAGTGCCCATGGCCAGCTCGCATAATTCCTGGACAGAAAAAACTTAGTGCTTTACACCAGTGCCCAGTTTGCTTTTAATACAAGTTTTAAAAAATTATTACATAAAATGCAGGCGTAAAGTTCATACCAAATAATGCTGCTCAAACTGCTCTTTGGAACTCAGAGCATTTTTCAGCTTCACAATCGGCGTTTCCATCACCGGTTCCGGTTGATGATTTAACAATTGAGTCTCTGTTTTCCCATTCACCGTAACTGGACAAGTTTCCAGGGGCAAATCCACACAACTCAGCCCGGCTGCCAAACTGATGACCTTGTGGAGATGGTCACTTTTCGGTTGGCTCTTCGGCAGAAGTCCACCAAGTTTACCCAGGTCGTACAGCTGCATCAGTAAAAGGATGGAGAATTATTACAAAATATGACCAGTAAGTATAAATTTAATACAGAATATGAATATAATGAATGGATTGATAATAAAATAATAACTTAAAATCATAACCTTTTCCCGAGCGTAATCCCAAAGACTGGCCGTGTGAACAGAGAAGTCTGCGGCATTCATAGTGCTGGCAGGAAAATTCTGATCATTCTTATACTTTTTCGTATCTTTTCCATTTGATTCAATCTTCTCCGGTTGTTGTTGTTGTTGCTGCTGCTGCTGCTGATGTGAACCGTGGCCGTGACCACAGATAGTGGCGAGGATCTCGAGGCAGGAGACGAAGACCCAACAGCTTATGGCCCCTTCCTCGGAGAACGTCACATCCAGAATGACAAGTTCGTTGATGCAGTTGTGCAGAAATCCAAGGGATCGTTGTGCAAGTTCCGTTACTCTTGACTGTTTCACTAGGAGAGCGGCTTGACGGGCAAAGAGGTAGTTGCGGAAGTTGAGAAGTGAGACGGTTGAGTTTTTAATGGTTTCTCGAATGTGGCCAAGAACGATGATCGAGGATGCCGGAGCAAGGTTCAAGGCGGGCCAACGGTCACCGTAACGTTGGAAGGAAAGTAACCACTTTGGAGTGTCTGTACATTATATATGAAAGGAAAGGTAATTATCTCATTTTCCGCTTATTATTGTTCTCTGACTCACCTGTCAAGTGCGAGTTCAATACAAATTGAGTAAACAGCGCATCAAGCTCATCGTATTGCACCAAGGCTTCGTCATACACTTCCAGCATCTCCAACACAAAGGCAAGCTCTTCCTGTTAAAAGGGAAAATCCACTAGAATCAGTCACAGCCTTGAACAACCAACCCAAAGTGAACCAAATGAGAAAAAAATTACCTGGAGCAGAAAATAATGACAGAAATTCCATCCCGGCTCATTTCTCTTTTCCCGCTGCGCCCGCATGTTTTCTTCAAATTTCGTCAATGTTTTACTATATGACGCAAGTAGAAGTTGCCTCAACCGGTGCAGCATCGCATGGAGCGATTCTGTGGATTTAGAATCAATTTTGGCGGGATCAGCGAGGCAAATGCAGCGCTCAGTTTGCTTCTGTGCAAAGTCATTCTTGATCCGATCCAGCACAGAGGTGCGAGGTAAAAGCTGCTTTGTTTTCTTATTATCAGGCGTTTCCACAAGTACAATTAACCATTCCCTCACGTTACACCCCTTAACACTATTTAACCAGCTCTGAATCAAGTCCTTGGTAGTTGAGCGGTAGACTTCCACATCCTACAATGACATCAATGAAATACACAACATTTTACTATTAAAGAATTATGAACACGGAGACATAATATATCCAACATATTTAAGGTGGCACTGACCGGACAGTCAGTCCAAAATGTGTGGAGCATCGACTGATCCAGGAGGGACGTCAGAGGCTGATCTGTATTTTGTTCAGGGTTCAGTGACATCGATTCCGGATCAAATGGAATGAATTTGGGGTGAAGATGAACAAGCTTTGTCGTCCTCCCATACGCCCGCTTCCATTCCACGGCCTCTGAACCGATACCCTTTTGAAGGGAGGGAAGGGCCGACTGAAACACTTGAACATCTCCGGAATCTGCGGGATTAAAAGTTGTAAGCATTAGAATGAAACAGATGTCAAAAGGGAATAATACACAAAACTGAGGGAATTCAGTGCACAAAAAATAGTGGGATGGACGAAAAACCAGTTTTGACTTACATGTAATCAGCGGTTTATGTTCCATCCTGAAATGGCTAAGAACGCGTAGATACTCAAATTACCGCAGTCCCACAGATGGAGAAACTTTGAAAAATCTTAAAAACATTTTAAAATTATTTATGCGTTAAAACAAGTTGACAATTACACGACAGACAAGAACAGTCAAAGGAATTTCTCTCCTCTCCCTGAGCCCCAGAGTTTGAAATTTAACGGGTGAGTTATCCACCTTGTGACTCAGTTTCAAATTTTTTGGCGGGCTTGATGAAAAACTGAACCCTGTACCTGTGGGGCAGTGGCGCTTAGACACGGGCAGTTACGAATAATTACAACCGACAGCTGGGAAGATGGCAAACAGAATAATATTTATTTTAATTACCGGTTCATTGGTAAAGGGATTTATTTATTTATTTACTTTTGCATAGTACATCTGACTTATTAGGAGAGTTACCCTTGTGTGCAAGACAGATCGACTCGGGGCTTTCAGGATGTGTGATCTACGACCTACCCATACCCATCCCTAGAATATACTACTAACCGTCACCGTAAAGTCGATCGCCCAACTAACGCCTAGTTTCGAAAATATTCAAACTTGAATTTTCAACGAAATCATTTCTGGGAAATTTAGCATTGGTTTCCCCATAGAATTTCAATACGCCACATTAAAGTCTTTATGGGAAATCCACATGAAAATTAAAATTTGAATCTTGTACACACAAGGGTAACCCTCCCATTTAGGGATTCCATACGATGATGAGATTACTTTATTTTTTCGGACAGGTTTTTGCAGACACTATAGTGCTGGGCTCAGGTGAGCTATCGAACGAAGACTGTCTTTTAAATGGGTACAATCGGGACAGTCTAAAATGCTCTGCATGTGATATGCTGGAAAAGTTCGACCTCAGTTCATTAGGGTGAGGTTATTTACAATGCTCAGTTTTGAATCGGTTGGATTTATTATAGGTGTTTTCCAGTTAACCCGTTGCAATTGTAATTTTGACACAATAATCTTTCATAGGGACTTATGCCAACAATGCTGCACTGAAGACAACGACCTGGGAATACCTGGACAGAAATACTCCAAAGCCTTGCTCGAAGTTTGTTGGTGCAAGTTTCCATCCATGCCACAAATTGAAGGTCTGTATATTGCAATGGAATGACAAAATGTTATCAGTATTTAACCATTTTGGATTCTTGTGCTTATGGGAATGAAAATTTGAATCGCAGCATTTGTCAAGGGAGAAAGTCCCAAGAAGTTTCCTAACCTGAAGATCAAACATGTGCCAGGAGCTTCACCGACAATAAAAATGTATAATAACCAAGGGGAAGTTGAGGAAACTTTATCGATCTCAAAGTGGGATACAGATACCATTGAAGAATTCCTTCAGACGCATCTGGAATGAGCAAAACCTTTCTAGACTTTTTGTCTTCAGAGCACTTGAATTTTTATTTCGTACGACTTGTGTGTGACCGTATTACTGTCCTGTGTTGGGAATTGTCCTAATAATAGTTGTATCGTTGTACGAACGTATAGAAACATTTTGTGAGATGAATAGATGATGTAATAGTAAAAAGTAGTAACAGTAACTACACTGCTAACAAGTCAGTTTTGAAAGTTTGAATAAAATCCGCCTTGTCCTTGTCCACACACATCAGTAAATAACAATAGTAATACGGAATCCTATAGTATATGTTTAAATAACAGGCGAGCTAAAAATAGTAAATGTGGCATGGAGGATTTACGTGTTGGATATGGCTAAAAATAACATGCCTTTGGAATTAAAGCGTTGGTAGTAGTATGTGACGCATTTGGGGATATCATGCTCTCAAAATGCAGACTGCATTTCACTGTCATTCATTGCACGCATCGTTTTGTAACACTTCGAAATTGTTTGAAGTATGCTCCCGTGCGGTTTAGATAAACTTTTTGCTCACAAGAACATGGTTTCTGAATTTTAGTTGGTAAAAGCAAATAGTGTAACTTGGGACGTTGACTTAGGCAAGGCGACTGCTTAAAAACGATGGCTCGATCATAAGCTCTTGGCAGACCGACACGTCGATTGGCGGGAAGCGAACTTTTGAAATGACAGTAGCAAGTGCATTTGCAGTACAGGAATTTGCTTCGATAAAGCATAGCAGTTCCTGGCGAACATTTTTCTGGCGTTCATCATCTGTTAATTTTTGGAGGACCAGCTGTGATCTTTTTTTTTTGTTTGGACCATTCATTTATTTTTCGAAATATGGAAGGGCTGTCAACTTCCATATTTCTCACCGTGTCGGTGTTTTACATGATGGTAATTGTTGGCTGTTTTTGTCTTGTGATTGATCTTAGTTTGAGAATGCGATAATCTCGTAATTACAAGTATGGTCACCGGTTTTTGCCTAAACGATTGACCTAGTGAAGTTCGATGAGAATTTAAATTTCTATTTTCCGTGCAAAAGGCATGGAAAGATTGATTATTTACTCCAGTGCATGAGTTGCAAAGCAAGCTTTCAGTAGTTAGTACAGGATAAAATTTCACTGGTATATCATTTGAATTTGTTGAACAGGTAGCGTATGTTCGGAGCGAACTATCGGACTTGGATTGTCGCAGTTTGGGATTCAATCGTCAAAATCTTCAATGTTACAGCTGCACAGCTCTTGACGAATTCGAGCTAAATGCGCTCAAGTAAGAATATTTGTAAACTTTTTGAAGCATTGCATGAAAATGGTTAATACATCTCTTAGCAAATTACCATTAGTTTTGAATACTAAATTGAACTTATAAATTAGGAATGACTGCCTGAGCTGTTGTCAAGGCGAACTGACGCAAGAGTCGTCGAATTCCTCAGAACCGGAGGAAAAAAGATATGCGAAGGCACGATTGGAGGTATGTGGATGAAAATTGGGTAGCTTCCCGCAGGTCCAAGGTAATTGTAATTTATATGGAGTACTATTCGCAGGGTAATCAAGTCTAAGTCGTGGAGTAAACATGAGCATATTGAGTTCCAGTAAAGGTTGATGAAAATGTTTGATTTACAGCTTTCATAAAAAGCGACCGACCGGGGAAGTTCTTCAACTTAGAAATCAAATACAAGGGCGGCCAGCTTCCTCAGATTGTGCTATTTGAGAAAGACGGCACGGTAGCTGACACATTATCAATCACCAAATGGGACACGGATACAATCGTCGAGTTCCTGAGCACACACCTGGAGGATTAAAGCTGTTCAAGTTTTCCATAATGCGCACTCATTGAGCACAATAGACTCATGGGCGTTGTATTTTCCTTACTAATAGATTTTTTCAATCTAAATATTTAAAACATAATAGTGATAACGTCGAGCTGGTTAATCAAGTATTTTCTTCCACCAATAGAGATTAGCAGGAAAAGATTTACCACCTTCCTTGTTATGCTAAGTTACCCAAACCTGACAGACCATTTAACTGTTTGTGAGAGCCAAATCTGAAAGCTGTTAGCGGGATTTGGAGGGATAAATAATGCAGTTGAAGGGAATTAAAGGTTAGTGGCTCGTAACTTCGAGGTGTTCAAATCTATTTCCTCTGACCATGTATCAAATGTATGTGCCTGTTCGATTTATATCATTAGTAAATGCACATGTCAAATTGACTTTGAAGTTTGAAACTTTTTTATGCAATTCATCAAGTCGTGCACATCATGACTGATGCTTATCCGAACAGTCGAGACCCAGCCCAAATTTCCAAGATTCATAAGAAAGTCTAAAAAATCGTCAGTCTGTCATCCTTTTCAGCACCAGTGGATTCGTGATTTTACAACGGCGGAGTAAAGGATGACCGGAAAATTGGAGCAAACTAATCAGATTAATTGATTAAGCTTCCTTAAAGCAAAAGATTACACAAACACGATTTTATACCAAAGGCAAGCATGCATATACGTAGAATTTTTTGAAGGGAACACCCGCGACTTTATAATGTACGCACGTGAGAGGAAGTTCAACATTCACCTTGGCAACGAGCGAAAATGTGGTCCCTCCTACAGAGTTTGCCACTGAATCTATGCCATATCACAGGTGAGACGTGAAATATCATCTGGAATGAGAAAGTTGTGCAGGCTTTGCTACATAAAAATGTATTTAATAAGGAGCAATTTATAAATGACAACATGTCATCAAGTGTTGTACTCACTCACACCTCTTCTAATATGCCCTTTGACGAGTATCGTTCATTATCGTAATTGCCACGCTTCAATTTTTACAGCGGACATACAGTCTTTCTCACAAGTGTCACGCAAAGTTTCTTACGAAGCATCGTTGCTGAAGTCTCGTATAAAGTAACTTTTGTATCCCTTCCTTATAGCCATCTATCCCACGCTTACGCATTACCTCTTGCCGACAATAAAAAACATGTTCGCACTTGAATTTTCCTTAACTTTAACATTCGGAGCCTCATAAAACTAAAAGTAATTCGATGTCTACTCCCTATCTATAAAGCACCAAATGGCCAAATATGGACTGTCAATGAGTATTTACATCGAGTGCCACAAATGAGGTTACTGTAGGCCTGAAGATTTACAAATAAAAAGCACGAGTCATGATGATCTTCATAAAAATATCCAGACAGATGTGAGGTAGAATATTTACAGGACTACACATATTTTGACACTACTGCCTCGGACACTACTGATGGGGAGTATTTGTCCGACGTAGGGATTAATTCGAACCGCGGCCCACAGAGATCTCTCACAGCAGGGCTCCGTTACCCCACAAGACGGTAGACGAAGTTGAGGAAATACGCTACAGCCACAGCTAGTAGTGCAAATACTAGTAGCTGAGTGAAACGGTGCAGGTGGTGCATTCTGAAAACAAGAGCAAATATTAATGTGTGAGAATTTCTTCCGCTTCCAAATGACGCTATGAATTTTAGTTTACTTACTTCCGTAGGGCCCTCCTCGCAGATGGTATACTGCTATCAGGCTCTTGCAGTACGTACTTCCTCATCCCATACACGTAGCCGTGAATGTAATTTTCCCAGTTGACCTCCTTGATGTCAAATTTGAAGATATTTTGATCCAGCCCCGTCAGCTGCTTCCGAAGACTGTTCGTGTTTTCCGTGGAAAAGTTCCATTCATTTGTACAGAAATAGCGGAGGGCGAGAACTCCAGCTTGCGCTTTCTTGTAGATCCTCATCATGCTGTTGACAAAGAAAACCAAGGGCTAAACTTTTCCGTGCTTATTCTAATATTGCATCACCTCCACGGAATTATGCCACTCATTACTTACATGGGTTTTTCAGAGCATAACTTAGCCTTCAAATCCATCAGTTGACAAGGGATGTAATGAAAGAGTCGGTCCATGAGGTAATTGAGCGCTGGACTCGTCGTCATCACAGGGCCTGGGAACCATAGGACGTCACTGAAAGGAGTTCGCCAAAATGCGTCGAAACACCATGGGATCGCCTGAGCCAGATAAAATGGGTTTTCCGCCCCTGAGCAACAGTGGTACACCAGGGCATGCTCCTCTGACCTGTACATTCCAGGCCAATTCAAAGTCGTCGTCAATCACCCCTCATTAACGTCATTACACAGAGATAATTCCAGAGATTAATAACACGCAAATGAAACTGGTACGGACCGCTCTCGAGCAACTCCTGTTCGCCATGCTGCTGCGATGATGAGACTCACGACTTGATCCAGAGGAATCACATCCAGCTTATGATCCGTGTACAGTAAAAGTGTCCTTAGGAACCCTTTGCCGCAGCCAATAAAAATCCCCGTAGGTCCATTCCAGTTGTCAACCCAACCCGGAATAGGATCTTCGTACGTTGCAGCAACTACATGAGATGATTATGGGAAAATTCACACGTAAATTATTTGGCTATCACAAGCGCCACCGTAGGCTCTTCCTTACATTACGAATGCACAAAAAAGTTTTCATTTTACAGATTCCTAACTTGGTTTGCCAATAGCCCGCGGGATGAGCTATTGGCAAATTAGTCGTAGCGTGACGTTACCTATGGAGGGTCTCACAATGCAAATCGGAACTTCGTCCTTGTACTTGGTCACTAATTGCTCCGCCAAGTGCTTTGTGTATGTGTATGTGTTCGGCTTCCCGTCTATGAGCATAGGAGTGATATCATCCACCAACTTTTCCGGCATGCTCTGGAACGTTTCAATGGCATTGTTCGGGTCTATGTTAGCGGGATAGACAATCTCACTAATTTCTGATCGGTCGCAGTTTGAATATGCCGTTGAGACGTGCACGACTGCCTGTAATAGTTAAAAAAGCATGTGTTGCAGGAAATTGCATTGCGAAAAGCATTGGAATCGAACTCGCCTCTCTGCGCGGACTTCAAAATTCTTGATGAAATTCTCACCTTGATTTTAGTCATTCGCTGAGCTAGCTCAATGACTTTCTTCGTGCCCTCCACGTTAATCTGAATAGACTTCTTGAGAGGTTCATCAAATTTCACAGTGGCCGCTGAGTGGATGACCACGGAGACATTCTCGCATAGGACTTCGTCATCCTCTGGGCTGATACCTAGATTCGGAAGCGTGATGTCTCCATTAATTATCTTCACCTTGTGAAGCGCATCCGGTCGCTCCGTCTTGAGTTTTTCGAATAGCTACAACATTATATTTCGATTTTACAAAACATTATTTCTTCCCACAGACTACATTATTAGCGCCGCTACCCATCCCAATTCAATGCTCATATATTCAATTCTCCCCTGCATATTTTCCACCTGCCAAAAAGACGTTTAATTATTTCAACTTGAGACTGCAGAGCGTGGTATGTACATGGGACATCTGGCTCAATCAGTGAGATTAAGGCAGAGAGAATAAAACCTACAGCACATAAAGTCTCCGGCTCAGACCCTCCAAACACCTGCTGTCGCCACTCTATTTTCGTACATGGTAAGAAGGCCAGGTAAAGAACTTACGGGAGAACTGAAGAGACTGTCCAGCCTGGAAGCACTTGGGGTCCCTCTTTTAGCTCGGACCAGGACGTAAATGCAATTGACTTCAGGGCAACACCTGAGCAATTTCTCTACCACTGCCTTCCCCAAAAAACCCGTCGCTCCTGTGAGAAACACTGACTTTCCGACGAAAAAGTCTCCAATCTCTGATTTTTCCGTAAGGTCACCCATGTTTGAATCTTCGCCGAATACCCTGGAACTCAAGATCGTAGCACAGTATGTCCAGCAGGTTTCAGGTCAAGTCTCGACAGACGAAGATGACCTAGTCGTAAGAATCTCGTGACCTGAAATCCCAAGTTATCAATAATGGTTATCTCGCTCACAATGATTCCAAAAAACTATACCAAGTAAAATTCTGGTTGATGTATAGCCCTTGAGTACTTCTTCAAAACGTGTAACACACCCACGCGCTGCCACCGAACGACACCACAAGACTAACCGACAGAGGGTAACAATAAATGGGCTGCTGGATTAGGGACTGTGAGAACCTAAAATATAACGTTTGCTTACCGAGAATCGCACTTTCTATTTCACAACTCTTTTGTCTCATATTTTATTTTATAGAGGACGCATATGCATAGGCAAGTGTCACTAGGGCTCAAAATATTTCATTCCTGATATGTACTTTAGGACGACGGAATGAATGGGATTGTCCCCATTCAACCATGTCCTAAACTATCCCAAAGGATCTTTCAATAATCTGACACGGAGGGGACGTTATATTCGTAAATATATGTGATGTATATGTATATATATACATATATATATATTTACGATATATACATACTGGCCTTTATCCACACGCAAACCTGTACAAAATCCTGATGGAGAGAAGCAAGTGGTACTCGGAGATGTGAATATGTAGATGACCCAAAAATAGGACGTTCACAGTTAGTTTGTAGCAGCTCCCATTAAGTCCCCCTCAGGTGTGTCGTTACGAAAATAGCATTTGCGTGTTTGTGTGTGCCTCTGCGTGTAAATATATGTGAGTGTATACAGGGTAGACGGCCACCAACCAAGACGTGATGAACCCCTTACCAGGTCGTGGTCTCAACTGTCACTACACTCGGCTCGAGTCTCTCTACGACTGAGGTGTACTCCAAACGCGTATTATGAATTATAATGAAACAGTGAAAATTTTGTTAGGATAGTAATAATATGGGGCGAAAGGGTACGTATATAATTACTTGGTACCTTGGCCGTGGACCGTGGACAACTTGACTGTAGTGTCAAAGGAGTAAGAATGTCTGTTGAATCTTCACGGCGGCGACCTTATGTGCAAGCACGCTGTAACATTCCACGCATTCGGGAGCCCCTATAACCAAATGTATGTCGTTGATGGTGGTGGTGGTGGTTGTGGGGGTGGTGAGAACTTGGGAATTACATGTTCAAGATGACGTTGTAGAGACGAACTCACTCAATTATACTCCTCTTTGCGACAGGTGGAATGAGGGGAGCTCAGTTAATCAGACTTACAACCTTTGCTTAATCACCTGGGAAAGAATATATCCGTGTATAATCGACATGATTGTCTCACACACGCGCGCGCGCTCTCTCACAATATTTACTACAGTATGGTGATAATATGAACGCAGTGGAGAATCTCCAAGGCTCTCGGGTAGTCAACGACACCGTCTGTCAACAACTACTGTATGTGCTATGTGCAGTCAGTGTTTTGCCGCTGGCTCTTTTGGCCATGTATACAAAATCACCAGCAAATCATAACATCGGAACGTATATGCTCGCTTCCGGGGAAGGATCTATACCAGCATTATAAAAGATCTCCTTTGGAGAAAAAAATAATTCGGCTCGGTGAGTAGCATCAACTGCATCTCCAGATGAGCTCCTCTCCAGCTTCTTCTTCCACGACGTGCACCCCAAACAAGTTGGGCCACTTTTCAGCTCATGGCACGTGAAGGAATGATATGAAATTCTCACATTTGCTCTATACTCCATAAGGCAGGGAGTAACCAATATAAGGGAACCTAGTTGAAAGGTATGAGACTCTGTTGTGTGAAAGATCCACACACACACACACACATATTCAGTGCTTAACCTTCGGTAATACTATGGTGTGAGTACATTTGTGCTCAACACTGTAGAAAATGCATCAATCACAGTAATTATAAGTACATGGGAAGGGTACAAGAAAAAATGCGTGACGATTAAGATCACTATACATTATAAGCGTTGCACTAATTGATGAGCAAAAGGTGGTGTTTTGTGTTAACGAATATAGAAAGAACTTTTGACTCTACACAGATAACTTTCGACAATAATGGAAGGATGAATACGTCGGGAACTGAAAATACTTGAACTATAAGCCTCCTCTTTTTTCAACTCAAACTCAAGTAGGGCAAAGTATGTGAAAATTACTCTGTTTGATTTTTTCAGAGGAAAATTCAATGTCGCTATCGCTACCTTTATGGATTCTTTATGAGTCGTTGAGAAAAATTCATACAGAAGATAATAACATTATTATCATAACATAAAATCACTTGATTTTCATGGGGATTTCAAAGATAATTTGTAATTATTTTTTTAATTATTTACAATAATTGGAATCATGCTCCACCAAAGGTACAAGTCTGGTCGCCTTTTTTGAGTGCCTTATTAGTGAGCTTCTTGTAGGTATAAGACCGACTCCTTTCCCGCTCAAAATCTTAATACACCAAAGATACTCCACTGCTATCCGGCCATTGTCTTCACCAGTTTGATTCAAAACTTGGAACAGTTCCTGGTGGTAGAACCAAGCCATAAAACCAAATGTATGTACACATTAATCAGTACGCCATAGATACAATGGAACAACCACCAGACATAATAATACTATTTGCGTGTATATGCGATTAAATCTCATTAGCACGTGGCTTAGCAGGTGATTATGCAAATAATTAGCCATTGTATCATAAAGTTGACAACTTGAGTCTGATTCTTTCCGCAGTTCATCTGTTTTGTAACAAGGGCATTTTCCGTTCGCTACGAAATGCTTTGTTGATACTGCCTTTCCCCTCCTGATTAGAAAAATAACTTTATGTATCACGGGAGAACTAACAGCAGGCTCCTGCACGATATTTTGACCGCCATTAAAAAAGTATTAACTGCCTTGCATGCTATCGGGATGACTATCGGAAACTTCTTGGAAAATGTCAGTTTCCCGAGACGGGTACGTCGTTAGATAATGATTAGTGTAGCTACAATTGTAGTCTGGTCATTCATACGGTTTTGCACTCATTCGTTGTTTTGGTCTATTCCCGTCACTTCCTGGACATTCACGTTCTAAATCACGTGAGGGTTGTAGTAGATGACTCTTGGATAACTTTGCGATGTTTCAAAGCCACCGGCATTATTAAATAAAATGTAATCGCCAAGGGAATTACCTTATCTGACCTTCCCAATTCAACACCGTACGATAGATTTGGTGAGATGTAACTTAAAATACTGTACTAAACTCCGTTGGGGGTTATTCCACCGCAAGTGCGACAAATTTCGAACTACACGACCTAACACGGTTTCCTAGAGACAATGCTACCTATGCAACTATATCTCGAAATAATGAATCAACGGTGAGGTGACATGTGCCCGTTAAAGGTCATGCGCGGATTCATTCCTTCCTGAATCAGCAGATCTCACAACATTTGAAATTACTGAAAAACCATAGCACTCAACTTTTACTCAAATAGTTTCCGCTGGCTTGCGTGCCGGAGGTTTGAACATACTCTCATTTAAGAATGTTCTTGTTAGCACTTGTATTCAGGTCACTGGGGAAGAGGCATCCCCTTGTTAGTATAGAGAGACCCTTAAAAATTTTACGCCTTCTATGCATAAGTCAGCTCAAAATAGCCAATAACATGGGAAAGCTGTGATTTTCTCAGGTAAGTGCAATAAATGCGTGCATACGGAGAGCTTCCCATAATTTACATTCACAAACACATCATATGACGTCCTCAAATTTGAACTGTCCGTGAGCACATTGTGATGGTCCCACTGACTGTCGCATGCAGTGATAGATAAAATTCGGATTAAATTATTCCGGATTACGGATTACTTTGTTGGATTACTTGGATTATGCAATCCATAATCCACAAACCGTACTTTAAAAAACTAGAATAAATCCATAAACCGTAGTCTACCAAAAATGTCCTGCAGTAATTCTAATTCTTAATCCATGGTAGAGGCTCCCGTAATCCGTAATCCATATTAAATTTCATTGGCACTTCAGGCCTTTTCATATTTTGGATCCGACCGGAGAAGGAATTGCCCTAAGCGTCATTAGATATATTTGACGAAGCAAATGAACTGTATGCGTTCTGCATAAGCTTAATGTTTGTAAGATCGTCACAGTTATACTGACCGTGTTGAATTGGAATATATAGTGCGCAAAATATTAAACGAACTTGGAATTTATTATTACAGTTTGGATTCATTGTGGAAATCGTTACGGTTTTATCCGAATTATACATTTTTCTAGTAATGAGGGAGAAAATTTTTCAAGAAAAATAACTAATGGAAAAAATTTCGTCATCCGGATTTTGGATCAGTATTCCACGACCCGTAATATGAATTACCGTTTTTAGCATGATGTAATCCATGATCCAGTTATCATTCAGAAATTCAGTTTTGAGCATGCTATAATCCGTAATTCGTAATCCAAAATTTTATTAAAGCTAATCCTAATCCATTTTTATTCCAACATTTCGCAATGAAATCCACAATCCGCAAATCCATGAAAACTTTGCTAGTTTGCACATCACTGGTCACATGTGTGCAACTCGGAGTAATTGCATGTGCATTCCACACGGTAGCTGCATGAGCGAAAGCTGACTGACTGAGAGATTTAAACAACATAGCCAACACTAAAAGTGTCGAGTGTTTCCCACCCAAAGTAAATATAAGACACTCTTGCCCTCAGCATCACCCAGGAGTGACCGCTGATCTGATAGGAGGAAAGCTATGAGACTGGCTACTGCGTAGAACAGTGTAGATGCGAATGATAATCAGATTTTATGCTGTCACCCTACCATGACCTCTGTTAGTTTTTCCCGCACATCGCCCTCTGTGACCATCAACAACTAACCTTGCAGGTAGTCCACGGAACTAATTTTGTTGGATGAAAATTGGGATCCCAATTAGGGCACATAACTATTGAATTTTGGACGAACATAAATAAATTTGTCACGTCATATAATAATTATTAGTTACGTGTGCTTCTGAATCTCAGGAACGAGAAGATAATGACTTTATGGTGCTCTTAGGACCATAAAGCTTTTAGTCATTGGAAGCATAACTAGTAAATGTGTGTGTACAACCTTCAAGATTCCCTTCACGGAATGTTCTAGAACATGAAAAAACTCTACAGGAACTTCACCTCCCACCGAATAGTGTAGGAGGAAGGCTTGGAGTTTTTAGCGATAAATCCGGACACAACTGACCTTTGTGCATCTCTGCACGTTGTCTCCGATTCAACTGTAATCCGTGCGGTAACCATGGCAAGTCTTCCTTAGAGGGGAAAGTAATGCACCTGGTGGGGTGCTGCATATAGAGTACAGATCGTCGGGCTTGACGTCTCTTTCACCCTCGTAACATAAGTGGAGTCCCTCCTCCCTAGCTATTATCACGCTGGACTGAATATCTCCCCTCCGAAAATCCAATGCCGAAGTGACATATACGTGTTTTAGGGATGAAACGCACGTGTGTGCAACTCACTGGTCTCGTGTATACGAACCCAAAAATCCCCGTCCCCACTTTGTCATGGAGTGAGTCATGTGCTGAGGATAGCATAAAACATAACCCTAGAGTACTATGTAATAGTTCGTCACTTTCCTTCTAGCAGACACCAGAGCATTCTCGTCTCTGTGTCCAATTAATTTCTAATATCTCCAGATATTACTAGATAATTTGAACCAAGTGGTGGAGGAATGCGAGTACTATTCGGAAATCTGGAAGTGGAATCTTCCACGGATTGATCCGCTGCGCAAATATAAGGAAAATTAAGGGCCTTCATGTGGGTGTTACAGATCCAGACGGGCGGACGACACAAGGCAAAGGAGAGTAGGCATTTGGCTTTTCCTGTGGGACAACAATCTCTTGTTTTAGTCCCCCGATCACATTACGCAGCGTCTACTTAATCAAATAAACTTTACAACCACTGTACAGCTGTACCTCGATTGCCGTGACGTTATCGAGAGCTAATCTATTACAACTGTTGAACATGGAGCGGGTCTATAATTGCTGTGCAAACAAATTTCAGAGTGAGTAACTTCGGAGTTGTGAAAAAGAGAGCCAGTTTTTCCACTCGCATCACGGCAAACGGCTCCAACAGCTGCGGCTCCACACTCGTCCCGGAAAAGAAGAAAAACGGTTAGCAGATATTACGGTAAGATAATAGTTCAGTACGGAGACTTTGTACAACTGTTGTTTGGAATATGAGACCTTCTTTCCCCTTCGTTGTATTCTAATCGCCTGGACGTTCCACGAGGAACTTGCTCTACGCGGGGCTTTCCATTTGTCCTCCATGAAGGTCATCTGTGTATTGTCTAGTGCAATTGCCCATCTGCATTTTGATAGGAAAAAACCAAAAATTATTATAATAGGTCACCGGCTTGCGTGTAAGCTGTGTTGGTTGTAGACAACCAGAGTTGACCAAGTGGAAACGGAAACGAGAAGGGAAGAAGGAATGGTTGTGTTTTCCCGTCAGTGATATTTGGGGGAGGGGCAGTATGAAATTTTTGGTGCGAGGATGGCGTAGTTGCTGAAAAAATGTAGCATCCACTTTCCAGTTAGTCATGTATAGTAAGGATACAGACTCCACCTTACTACTGGTGGCAGAGATTTATAGGAAGGAACTAATCATATCATCAGTGAAGACCTTGGTTGGTGGTTACAGTTAGTGGTCATATATCAGATGTTACGCGATTTTCACCCGTTTTCTCATTTTTTCTGCGCCATTCGTGCAGCAGCGTGCAGCGGATTTGATCACAGAAAAGTTGGGAAGACGAGGGCGAGAGTTACACAGTGCAGTCCATTCAAGGCCCGGCACCCACGACAATGGAGGTGTTGCACGGCGGAATGGTCTGCGGATAGCGTAATAGTGATCCAAAAGGTATGCTCAGGCTTGAGAAGTACAAACACAAAAGTTCGGATTGAATCTTGGCTCTGTATCTTTAGATTGAATGAATACATACATCTTTGTCGCCATGTTGTTTCCATAGGATGCTTTGCTTACCTATTTTATCTATTTTTTTATGTAGTAAGTAAACCATATATTTGGATGATGATTTGATGATACACTTGTGATGGTTAACAGCTATAGGAGATACACAGTTGAGACAAAATTGTATTTTAGCTGTCACTTGGTAACACCATGGCAAAGGGGCCTACAGCGACATGGCTGATGCTGATGTGATGTTACGTCTCCCTTCTTCAGTTATTTTTCCGTAAATCAGTATTACTGATAGGTGTCCTACCTGAAATTATCGATAATGAAGTTCATGAGTGAAACTTTAGGCTATGGTTTCATGTTAAAAAACTAATTTGAATTTTAAATTTGTGCGCTAACAATTGAGGCTTTCACAGACCACACATGCATGGAGACTCGGTGATGCACAGTCCACGGTAAAATACTGATAAATTTTTTTTGCTTTTAACTTGACAAAATTCGACTGATGGCGGCATGATTAGCACATCCTGTGTGTGGAATACACTTATGAGTCAGTAACTGCATGTGCACCTGAGCACAATGCACGTGCAGTAGTTTGCATGTGGATACATACGGCCTATTGCATAAGAAGTCGAAACGTGTTCCACAAATCTCTTCCAGACGACACCATTTGTTTTTATAGGATAATTTAGGAATTTTCTGAACATTTCTAGGGTGGAAAATTACACTGTTTTAACTTTTCCTAACTTGCTTTTCCAATCAGTCTACTATTACATTCTATCAATATCTGTGCGTTTTTAAACCTCTGATGATCTTTGGGCATCATAATGCTCAAGCGAGTAGTTATTGGTATGTTTTTTTCTGATTTCTTACTTGATTAATTGCAAGGACTGAATTCAGTCCATCCTACTCTTACCATCTTCCAAACCCATTTCAACTGAAATGTCGCCCTTTTTCCCTTGGGATGCTTTCCCCCGTGGATACTATAGAACGAATAGTTTTATGCAACATTGCAGGAATCATGGGATATCTAAACTAAAAGCAGCAGCAGTTGTTGTATTCGAGCCTCCAAATGGACAATACTATAAGGAGGACGGACTTAGCAACTTCGCAGCAACGGCTGCTGAAACAAGACCAAAGATAGACAGTCTATATGTAAAATTATTCATTTCCAACGACGAAATCGTGCACATTCCGTATGGTCACATTCAGCATACACGTTACTACTGTATATATTACGATACACTCTCAGTACCGGGTTACATATGCCTATAGACGACTCTGTCGGCAGGCCAGGAGGATTGCAACGTTTGAGAAATGAAGGCCGGCGCATGTATGCACAATGGGTTCGAGGTTAAAGCAACTTGAACCTCCGAGGTGCCAAATGCAACCTGCTACCCACAGCCTTATCACTTCCCATCTGATAATCTTGACACGTGGGCCATTATTAAAACCCAGAGGGTATGGCTATTGAAACGGAAAGGAGCTGGAGAAACATGTTCCCCTACAACGGTAACAGCATCATCCACAGAAATACCGCTGAGGCTATCGTACTATCTAATAAAAATCATCAGAAAAAAAGTAGAACAGTAGGAGGATTCCAGTACTACGCCGTTGTTACTAACTGGAAACTACTGCAACCTAGAGTCAGTCATACAGGGAATGCGCTCCATCCGCCGAGCATCCTGTCAGTCAGTAGCTGCAGTTCCACCTCAAACCATCATCACTGGCGATAATTTTATCACCCCACTGCACCGCACGCTTCTACAACCGGGCTAATTATCTTCCGTATGCCCAATCTGCCAAATGATAAAACTCAGTGTGCTTTCCAGCAAGTTTAGAGGCTGCGAGTTGCAATAGCAAATGCTGTAGAATTCAAAATTATTCTGCAGAACAACAATACCATGGTGTTCCCGTTTGAGTACAACAAGGGGAGGGAGAAGCCCATTCTTTTCAATAGAGCCGGCGAGACCCGGAACGGACTGAGCCAAAATCGTACCGGTAGGGACAGGGGTGGATTCTGCTGTGAGTTCCGAACCCAGTGGATCATCTGGCGGGTGATTTCCGCCGTGATGGGCCTCTTCTTCTTTGCCGCCGCCTACGTTCAGTACAACGATCCAGATCCATACATCTGGATAGTAAGTCAAGTAAACCATCCCACATTATTTTGCGTTGGAGGTTAATAAAGAGTCGTTCCCCATCACAGATAGTCTACATCATTCCATGCATTGTCAGCTGGGCTGTGGCCTTTGGCCTTACCATCAGGAAGTACGGGCGTGTCCCCAGCTCCCCGGAACCTTCGACGGATACTTGTAGCACGGATAGCAGCATCATGGAGTCGCCCGTTAAACGGCGGGTGGGCGTGACCCCGAAAAAACCGATGAAACTTGAAGTGGACGTCATGATTCCCAAGTACGGGAGCAGTAACACGAAATTAAACTGGCTCATCAATGCCCACGTCGTGTACTGCTTTGCCCTCGGCCTTTGGATCCTAGTCATCAACTTCTCCAGGTTCTACAGCACCGACGGAAATCATGCAAAGGTAAACACGACCCGAGTCTTTAGTCGCTCCCTCCAGATGGACCCAGGAACGGAGGAGGCAAAGGAACTCATGGGACTCTGTTTAGTTATTGCCTGGCTCTCACTCCTACGTCAGAATAACTACGTCCTACTGGGAAGACTCGGGATATTCATAGCTGCCGCTCTCACCATCATTCCCTTCGTCGCCTGGATCTGCGTTGAAATGTTCGAAGGGGCGGAGAGTAATTGTAGGTAAACAAAAGAGTCAACTCCCAGAACTTAGCTTCTAAAGCTATGGAATCAGTTAGGTAGCAATGAAGTTGTAATATTTGTGAAAGGTGAAAGCTAATGTATACGCGCGAGAATAAATTCTGGATTTCGTTCGAAGGAATCTCTCCAACTGTGTACCATCCTTTATCGTCGTCAGTGTTACTTATTGGATAAACTTAGATGACTGTATAATTTTTTAAAGTTCAGTGCATTAATTAAATATTTTTAATGAGTCATGATGTGGTACACTGCTGTACTGTTTACTTGTGAGGGTATTTTGGTCCGTGTACAAGCGTGCAATATGTGATTGTGTACGTAATGTTGATCTGTGAGCAGACAGAGTAGTGTAGATTCAGTCTGAGCAAATATTACTTTTTACTTTTATCGGTCTCTACTTATTTTATCTGGTCAGCGTTGGGATTCTGATGTGCAATGGTAAACAATAGTAGTTCTCAACTTTTCTGTAATATTTTAATACTTTGGTGCATCAATAAATATAATAAATATGAATGAATAAGTTAATTTTTTTAGTACGTTTCCCATACACAAACCCCGCGGCACTAGTTACAGACTATAACGTGTAGTATTTACGGTACAAACGTGAGGATGTTTTATATTATTTTAAAAAAAAAGGACTTTCGACTGACTCTCAGATTAAGACAAAATACAATACCGGGCGTAACTAGTACGCGAAGTACGACAACATAAAATATTATTCTTCACTTCGTACATATCGCAGTAGATGAACATGATGGCTAGCCTTCCACAACGACAGCTAATTTGAGAACCCAACACATGGTTTCTGGTTACTTGCAAAGTAGGCTGCATCCACATTTTACTTGATAAAATCTCTCATATTCGGAAACCTATTCGACAGGAAAAACAGCTGAAATAAACACCGAAAAATTATATTTCTTTTTAATGCACCTGCTCTCTTACCTCTTCAGGATTGACTTTCTACATGGTACCTTGTAAAATAAGTTTTTTATCATATCTAATAAATATTTGAAAAACTCGTGAAAACTTTTTAAAAGTGTGAATTTTTCAGCATATTTCACCACCAAAAAGCCGAAAAGTTGAATCCGTACTGTTTTTCATGGTCCTTTGTGAATTCATTTTTTTATACTAAAAAAGCCAAGGGGTTCCTTGGATCCATTAAAATCCTTATAGCAAATTGCATGTTAAAGTCCATGGTGGGGACTTCCGCCGTCACAAATGGCGAAGCATGAGAGGGTCGAAACTGTAGCAAATAGCCTATCAAATATGCTATTGCGCATATTTCTGCACCGTCAGATTTACGACTTAGGGATAGAAAAGGTCCTCCTCCCGTTTATGTTCCTGGGTTTGGTGCATGTGGATTCTTTTGGTGCAACGGCGTATGATGATGTGATAATTTTAGAATTTATTTATTTATTTGGTGCACCCTTGTACTGAATAAATCCACATGCACCAAATCCACGAACATGCTCCGAAAGACCTTGGTAGAAAAGGAGGCTACTAAGGTCACTTACTGGTCTAGTACGAAGCTGTTGGAACTCCTACTTTGCAATGTGTTGGCTTTGCGGATGGCGTAGTGCGGGTAATTTGGGACATCTGGCAGGACGAATATTTGTGCACCTAACCTGAAGAGCTAGTTAAAGCGCTTTAAAATGCGCTATTGTATATGCTTGTGCGCAATGGGGTTTAGACGTAACAGGCGAAAAAGTGTCCAATTTACGAAAATTTTAATATACCTTGTTTTTTAACCCCCCCCCCACTCCGATATCTCAGGAACCAGAGGACCGACCCAGATGAGAATGATAAAAAATTCTCAAAGCCTCAGGACTCGATTGGTGCCAAAATCATTGATCTGCGGCGAGGGGTTCAGAAGCTAGATTGAAAATAAATGTGACATATTGTTTTGAGACACCCTGCATAACTTGAGAAAGAGAGCAGAAAAAGTTGCCGGATCTGAACGAACATGACATCGAACATCAAACATTAACGCCTCAGCCGTAAGTGTACTAAATTTTCCATAAAATTCCACTGTAGATGGCTCCCGTACTACAGCACAAGCTTTGAGACAGAGCTATAGTGCAAGGCCTTTAGCCAAGCCTCTAACCTAAGCGTTATCGTCATTGTTTAGTTTGGCGGGGTAGTTAGGGACGCGGGGATGGATTGGTGGGTGGAGCTACTTCAAGACCAGTGTGAATACTACTCCGCCAGAGGGAGTTTGAAGAGTGGGGTTAGTGGTTACGAAGGCAATGGTGAGGTGTTGCGAATAAACCCGTGGCTGTAGATGATGATGGTGATGACTATGTCGAAGGGAAATCCATTCAAATCCATAATCATCAATATCCTCCTGACAAACGTAATTATGTTTGTCAGGATAATCTCCGTACACGGGATAATGCACCTTCCCAGGGCCTTGCGGATATTAGACCATTTGCGATTTGCTTGGCTATTGTATCTTAATTTGGTCTTATACTATTATGTACGCGGTGCAGAGCTTCGATAACATGTGTGACATTGGGAATCTAGATTAAGATTTTCCCAGAAAAAGCAGCAGGTGCGGAAGGTTTGACCCTCCTGAGGGTAACAACGTTTTGTCAATCTCGTTGTTGAGTCAATCTCGTTGCAAATTTGAGAGTATGTGGTGACTTAAAACCCCCGTGTTAAATCCCATGAGAAAACTCTAGTATTTAATTTCAAATGAATTTTGAAACATGCATAAAAACTTTGTGGATTCGCGCTGAAGGCTGCAGATACTCGATTCGATTGCATACGCTTGTCGTACGAATAGTGACGTTCTTTTTATTCAAATTCTATTGCATATTCGTTCGGCCCCACATAGTGGCAAGAATCCGAATGAAGATAATTTTCGATAAACTCGAACCAGATACACATAAGTACAATTCGCCATGTAACTCTAGAGGTTAAAAATAGTTAATAAGCAGTGGTACAGTGGAATCGGTACTGGAAGTTGGGAAAAAATAAACAATCCTTCACTCCGAATCACATGGGCGTCAGTCGAGATAAGTACAAGCTAGTGCATTCCAACTTGTATTCACCTTCAGCGACGTGGGATGATGGTACGACTAATGGAATGCACTTAACGACTAATCAGTACAACTATATCGAAAATAAAAATTATGCAGAAACTTTTTAGCAGCGCAATAATTGTGTTCGGGGCTTTTTCCACGGCAAGAACAGGTTGCTTTAATTTTTAAATTATGAGAAAGAGTCTTTGCTGGCACCCCTTCACGGTGATACCCGTAAAGGTAAATCCAGAACATCAATGGTAAATCTTTAAACAATTCGAACATAAATTCACCTTGAACGATTGTTCCGAAAATATTCTTCAACAAGTTCAGGACTGATGGTCTCTCAATAATCTACCAGAGATTCTATAGATGGTCCCTATATGAGGTTATTAATTTACTTTTTAAATAAATTTTGAGCTGTCGGTAATCTAGAACAAAACTGGTATATTCCATCATTCAGTGTTCAATACTATCCTTCCCATTTTTAGAAACCCTTCAAAACTTTCCATCGTCATCTATTTTGATTTAGATTGAGAAAATTACGTTACCAAAGAAAACTCCAAAGACACAAATTTTATTCTAGCACAAATTGCTGCTTTGTGTTACAAAGTTCAGATTTATGAACAAAACAAGTCAACAAGATCATTCTGGAACAGGGCCAAATCACTACTTGTTATTCCCAGCTGCATTTTGATGCAGATGTAGCATGGTCAAGTTTACTGCACTCCATTACCCTACTAATTTAGTGTAGCTTTCAAACAAGGGGTTTAATATCCATTGGCGTCGGTATAGGACGTGACTGCATAACGACGACGCTGAAATGTAGTATCGTGAATTTTGAATCCATTATAAAAACAAGGATCACGTCTACACAGACTACTGAGCATTGGAACAGTACTAAATGATAAGTTCTCTTTAAGCCATCATCTGTCAGCACTGGTTTGGGAAGCAAAGTTTTGACCTGTGATCCTGAAGCCAATTTTTCGAAAGGGTCTTGCCGAAGGCAGGTCAGCCGAATAAATGGGGTTATGGGAAGTGTGCGAGTTTATACTTATCGTAGCAGCACTACTTCTACTTCGTACAAGGAATCGTAAACAAATACCACGAGGTATACTGGTTCAAGCGTAACCCTACTTCATAACGTGTAAAATTATGAACTTGAATAGTTAGATCTGGCTAATTAAAAAGTTAAAGATAGCCTTTATTTCGAAACTGGCCAATCAGATGTAGGTCTTGAATGTCACTACTTACTGGATTCATTTTCCCTTCAAATATGTGAATTAGTTCTTTCTTTTAAATGACCGCATTTTATTTTAGAAGTTATTTGAGACAACTGTCACACTTTTTCTATCTCATCAGCTCAAAGAATAAAATTATAAAAATAATTGGAATTGAAAAAGGCAAAACCACCGTTGCTGTAATGCTCTTGAAATAAATCCAAAATAATTGCGGTCTATACTTTAAAATAAGCATGAAAGCAGGCAAAGCTTTCGGAATTTGTATGCAATGTGTAGGAAGAGCAGAAAATTAAAATTTTTGTTAGTCCAGCACTGCATAAATGACGAAGTACCAACTTATTGTTGATCACCAGTTGAAAGGGACCTTTTAAAGTAGCCGGCACTCGGATTCCAAGGTCCCGAACGCAGTCGGTTTTTTACAAAGTAGCTTAATCAAGACTGCCAATGTTTCAGGCCCATGGGCTTGGCCGGTTCTCGGAAACGGACCAGGATTGTTCCCTGCCCCTCATCTCGCATTGTGCAAGTGGGCAGAGAAGTACGGGGCTATTTATACGGTGTACTTCGGCTCGAATCGGTGCAGTATACTTTTGCATAATCTTTATAAATTAATGCTTTTACTGTCACCTTCCATGCATGACTGCTCACTTGATTCCACAATAGCCTTATCGATTACGGTATTCTTTAAGAACTATTGTCCTATCGGATCCGAATCTCGTGCGAGAAGCCTTCAGTGATACAATGTTGACAGGGAGACCGGATGACGGGCTATTCAATCTTTATTCAGATGGGCCTCATGGTAAGCTTGAGAATATGTGCTTCATGAAAATCTTCATGAATTTTGTGCATTAACATATTGTGTTCCAGGAGTTATAAACTCTCAAGGTGAAGAATGGGTCGAACAGAGACGTTTCACAATTAGACATCTCCGAGATTTTGGTTTTGGTAAAAAATCTGGTGAAGATTTAATTACTCACGAAATTAATGAGCTCATTCACATTTTCGAGAAGGATATTGGACACCCGATCTCAGTGAAGGAAAGCTTTATGGTTGCTGTTCTCAACACGCTCTGTATGATCACATACGGTGTGCGCTACGAGCAGGACGATCCAAAGATTTTGACGACCTTAAAGATACTTCAAACGTATGTTCTTATTTGACTTCTACGGAAAGCTTTCAATTTTCCAGGCGCCATTTTATGTAATCGTTCCACTCAATCTATCTGAGTGTAGTGCCAGCGAAAATTTGACCACATCTCCGTTCCTCTTCGCTTTCCCACGGCTGTCCAAGTACTTCCCGAAATTGACGGGCTATGGCAGCATGGCCGAACTTACCCGAAAAGTTCGCGAAATCTTTACTGAGCAAATTGATCGCCACAGAATGGAAAACTGCTATATTAGTGGGTCTCGTGATTTCATTGACAGCTACTTGAGGGAAATTGAAGCCACAACTGATCCGAATTCTAGCTTCTACAAAACCCATGGACGTCAGTAATATATTACATTTTTTACTTTACCTATCGTATGCCGTCGATCACGCTTCACGCATGTCAATCGTTGTCACTTTACGATCGTAGTCCAGTCGCTAGTGGCAGTGGTAGTGGACCTCTTTGTTGCTGGATCTGAGACAACGCCTTCGACGCTTTCATGGATTGTTCTGTACCTAACTAAATTCACAAAAGTTCAAGAAAAAGTTCAGGCAGAACTGGATGAAGTGATTGGGAAGAGTAGGATGACGACTCTGAATGATCGTCCCCGGTAATACCTATACGTTTACATTTGCAAAAAATCATTTTTCAATTGTACGCGGTAAACAGCATCACCAATGTGGTGGGACAGTGTCGAATTTTGCCATGGAGATTCTCTCGAAAGATAGCAGGGTGCGCAAAGTCTATTTTGACCCCACTACAGCAGCAGTTGCAATGTTTTCAGGTCAGCCATTACCATACCGACCATTTTTTCCGAAATGAAAACCAGCACATTCGTGCTTGTACATGCGTGTATCTTAATGTATTTAAAAGCGGCCAAAATTTCTCAAAACCAGCACGTCTGGTCACTATGGCCCATACAAAGAGGGAATTTCTAAGAATGCGTTTCCAAATGATACTTGTGTGGTTTTATAAATGTAAAATGCACTTTAATTGTCGTAACAAGCTCTGTATTTTAAAATTTACGACAATTTCATCTTGCTGGAAGATGATGGGTATCGTGTCGTCGCTTAGGTGAAGCACGATTTATGTTTTATTCTGTACTTGAAATTCACTACTGGAAAATAATTGCCGGATTTTATGTCATTTTCAAGAGAGCGTGAATCCCCACCATTTGCATCTGTTGACCTCAAACTTTGTGACCTTCTAACGGGGACAAATCTGAGCTTATGCACGTACTACTTTCTAAGAAATCAATATTAATACGGTATGGGTGGTCTGCAAATGCTTTCAATAGGGCGAAACCCGATAAATTCAGTGCACGAATCAGAATTCCTGATAATATTCCAGCTAGAATAATATGGAATATAATGGAGTGCGCAAAATACTGTGTGCAATACAAGAGGCCTAACTAAGGGATCGATGCTGTGTGCCTTGAGCAACAAATTAAGCTTTACATTTACTAACAGCTGAGGTAAAAAGGAACTACACAATATACGCATACTTGTTAATTACGACATAGCAACCAATACCAACTAAATCAAATGGCTATTAGGATTGAACGGGTTATACTCAATACATTTTTGACTATCCTTGTATTACTAGACTACCTTACACTGAGGCGGTGATTGCAGAGACGATGCGAATATCCTCCGTCGTCCCTTTTGGATTAATTCATACTGCTATGAATGATGTGCAGTTCCATGGATATGATATTCCTAGAGGAACTTATGTCATAGCCAACTTTTACTACATCCACCATGACAAGAGGATCTGGAGTGATCCTGAAAAGTTTCAACCGGAAAGATTCTTGAGCACAGATGGAGAAAAATTCAAACAACACGACGCTTTGATGCCCTTTTCCACCGGAAAACGAGCTTGTCTCGGCGGAACTCTGGCTAGAGATTCATTATTTCTGTACTTTACTCACATATTCCATCGGTTTTCCCTTCGTCTGGCCGAAGAGAGTAAGAACGTTGGTTTAAATCCAGCCGCAGGTTTTGTGATGGGACCACAGGATTTCAAGATTATTTTGACAAAAAGGATTTAATTATTTCCCTTCGGAAAACTTTTCAAGCATCATAAAAATTTAACCCGTGTCCTGACTTTCACAATAGCAACCCATCCACACAGCAAGGTTATATGTAATACTGTAGTAATAGATCAATCCCGTAGGTTAACAGTATCATGTGTGCAGTTCGGACTGCACCTTACGCAGAATGGGGGGTGTAAGTTTTTGGCCTCAACTGAATAAAAGCGAAGTGTATCCTCGCGTATTAACATGAATTTTGTTGTGTCATTTCAAGGTTAAAAGCCTCCTTAAAAGATCACTTTTAAATAGAAATTACCATTGGATCCAAAAAATTGCTGTCAACCTCTTCAGGATAGTGTACGGGCGTATTGGGTTACCCATAGCAGCACTGCAGTTCGTGATTATCACACATTTAAGCGGGTACAGATAAAATGGAAGTTATTTACGCTATGCACCACAAAAGTCTCAGCACAGTATAACCAACCCAAAGTTCTTGATCGTAAAGGGAGGAGCTACATGAAACGCTGCCGAATCCGGATCTGCATGTAATACCATTTGAAGATTTCAAAAAATCATCCATGATTCTGAGAGTTCATGATAGGTTATTATCGAATTTGGTTGATTAATGGAGCAATAATTTGCTGTATTCGTTGCTCCTTACATTGTACTTTATATACGAGCTGATAAAAAGTAAACACAAACTTTTACGTTACATTCGGATTTATGACTCAATAATGTCAATTATTATCCGTGATAGCATTGCTCATTTGTTACGGTGGCCGTGGCTAAAGCAAAAGGAATCAATAGTTGGTAACTACTCATCCCTTAACTCTACCACTATCATTAAATTCCAATTATGTTTGCGACAAGTTATGGCACTACGGCACATGAGGCTTCAATCGTTGACGTGATAATTTGCTACAGTAAATAACCAAGTACAGCACACAAAATAACTTCAGGCGCCCTTATGGTTTCCCCTAAGTTTCGAACCCTTGTTCCACCATTGTCGACAGACAAAACTACTACACACTGTGGGTGGCCCGACCATCTAATTAGCTACCACTGCAGCGGGCACCAAGGGTTAGCCTGTGTTACCCATCCCACCGATGTTGAACCCCCGAAGCTGCCGCATGTACACTGTGGGAAGTTCGCAAAGTTAAGATACCCTTCAGGATTTCCTTATTTATACCTAAAATTATGGCTGCACCAAAAAAGACCTCAAACCACTCCCGACAGTTCTTTATGAGCTTCTGCCAACTTAGTTCTGGTCTGGTGTCGAGTTTCCTTACTAGGACTACACTGTATAAAAACAATAATGAATGCTGTGCAGGAAATTCCTATGAAAGGGTTCTGCAATGAACAAATTTAATGATAACCCATCAGCTGTGATTGTAGTGTCTCCAAATACACTCAAAGATAGACCGTTCGGGCGTAACTCCGAGACGGGTACCGTTTCACCTCCACTGGGCTGGGACGTGAAGCTAGGAGTCGAGCCCACTAGGGTTGTGGGTTTTCGGACGTCGCTATCGGTACAACTTCAACTAGTGTACTCCCCAAGTGAGTACGTTGCCAGGTATCCCATGTGATATAGGCGGCGATTCTTCACTGAGTCCACTAGGGTTGTGGGTTTTCGGACGTCGCTATCGGTACAACTTCAACTAGTGTACTCCCCAAGTGAGTACGTTGCCAGGTATCCCATGTGATATAGGCGGCGATTCTTCACGCATTAACTCCCGTTTGAGTTAAAGGAATCCGTACGGTGCACATCAGTTCGATTCAAGTCAATATTGATTTATTCAAGTCAATTTCAACCCAAATATATTTTCGCAACTTAACATTAACTAAGTTCCAGTTCAGCAAAGCTCAAGTTCAACCAAGTTCAAGTTCAATAATTCTCAAGTTTAAACAAATTCAATTTCAATAAGTTCAAGTTTTTCAAGGCTCAAGTTCAATAAATTCAAGTTCAATAGGGTAACACTGGAGTAGTAGTGGAGCTCCTTCCCGTGATGCTGGTGCACTCAACATGAGGATCTGCTGTCTGAAATCCTGCTTTTATACGAGAAACCGGGCACACGGAACACTCTGATTGGCTAACTCACAATTCCAAGGGATGGTCACCCGCTCCAAGTTCCAGGGAAGCTTACACATTTAAACAGCATAGAAAATCTTGTTCCGTATCCCTAATGCTACAAAAAGTTTAGTGGAGGAGGGCGGCTCCAAGCTCATCCCTGTATCCTCCATACTCCGCTAGCTACGCGGCATACCTAGACACACGCGTACAAACTTGTATTGGAAGTTACCTGAAGGCTCAAAGGGTACCTTCTACCATAATATATACATAAATAAAGTACCTCACTCCTCGGCACTTGATCCACTGCACTTCACACACACACACATTCCTATCCTCATCACTTCCCGGCAATATCATTACCGTCGGTTTCCTCAGCTGACGACGAAACAGGATGAATTGGTCCCGCCGTGAACATATACCGATCCGGGTCGAACGTTGGAGCCGAGGGAAGAGGTGGAAATCCCTGGCCAGAGAGACAGAACGGATCTGCGCGCACGTCCTCCCGATGATCCTCGTTTCCACCGGCGACGATGTCATGACTATAAGCGTTAGATTGACCAGTGTTCGGCGGGCCCTGAGTACTCGCCCGGTCATAACGGTATCTCCCAGTCTCGTCGTCACCACGATCGTCACTCCACATTGTATTAGCAAATGGGTTTATACCCGTCGGTCCCACACGAGAAATAACGGCACCCCAAGTCACACTGACACAGTCCGTCGGTTCCCGACACGCAAGGGCACGAGATGTGTCCGTAAAAGAGGTTACCCGGCGCCTCCACCACTTGTGGCAGAGGAAATAAGGCGAGGGAAATAAATTTAATAACTAAGGCGACCGTTTTGCATTTTTTGCACTTTTGTGCACTTTTGATTTCACACCTATGGTTGCTTGGATAAATTCATTCCCCATGTCATAGTTGACCCAAATCCGGTTTTAAATTTTTTCAGAAATGCATTTGTCGCACTTTTTGCATTTTGGCCGAAATCAACAGCATTTTTTGCATTTTCGCCACATTCCCTGAATGAAACATATTTTGGACATGAATTATTAACAAATGGTGGTTAAGCAAAACATATTTGAAATGAAACATTCATCAGAATTCATATCCAGCCGCCAATATTATGTTACCCGTGGTAATTTTTGTGGTTTAGGCTACCACTACTGTCATTGAAGTGTTATATTCATTTTTATCGACCTTCGTCCTTAAATGTCCAGTAAAGATTTGAAAAAATGCTCAGCGGAAATTTTGGCTGCAAATTTGCATTCTTGAGTGCGCGTTGATGGCGTGAATATATGAGCAAGATGCATAATAATTGATAGTAATAGCTATGTACTAGC